>PVJI01000777.1:0-225781 GCA_004026765.1 Micronycteris hirsuta
TTCTTGAACTTGACCTTATCTGCAAAGCACTTTCTCTGCCCTTCCATTCTAAATGAAATCTTTGCTGGATAGAGTATTCTTGGATGTAGGCCCTTGCCTTTCATGACTTGGAACACCTCTGTCCAGCCCCTTCTTGCCTGCAAGGTCTCCCACTTTTTGTCAACTTTGGCTTCACCAGAAATGTAACATAACCATAAAAGTCATGGAATCTCTTTGGCTTCACAGGAGACATAATTAACCCAACATTTTAAAGCCATGTTCTCAGATAACTATCAATTATTGTTATCTGAAACACATACACACACACGCTGTAGTTTGCAATTATATATAATATATACGTGTTCTAACACAAACTATAATTACTTACGGATACATATAGAACTCTTACCTGTAACTGTGTAGTTCTGCCCACTGCCTGAATAGATTAGCATCCCATCCATATACAAAGAGTACTGCGTTATAATCCCATTCGGCTTTATGGGTGGACTCCAGGAGACTAACAAAGAATTGGGAAGGGACTTGGCTATTGGTGGCTGAAGATCTTGTGGGGCTGCGGGGGGGAAAAAGAAAGATTTACAGAGTCTAATTTTAGTTTACTTTTCTAATTCAAACTTTTCAAACTCAAACCAATAAATCATGGAATAAACCTGAAATCCCAGGCCTGGAAATGTTCCTGATTCGCGGGCAGCTTGTCAGTAATTGCTTTAGGAACAGCACTAAATAACTGTCCTGAATTTGTGAGAATTTGCATCAATGATGGATGGGAAGGCCTGACACAGTTCACTTGACTGACGCGTTCCTTCATCAAAAGTGTTATTAACCCATAATCTCTACTCGGGGGCTGTGCAGTGGAAGCAGATTAAACAGAGGGAGTCCCTGCCCTCCAGGAGCTTTTCATCTAAAATGGGCAACGCTGGCAAGAATGGTTTATAAAAGATATAAAAATGTATACCTAACAATAGAAATAGCCAGAAAGAAGCAATTTAATTAATTGTTTACAAAAACTACACTGTGTGAAAGTTTTTTTTTTTTTAAGGGGTCTGTTCATTTTCTGGAATGGTCCATGAATTGGAGTCAGAGTAACTAACGGCTTTAAAAAATTGATCCTACGCATACATATCATTTGGTACATTGGCAATAACTTTAAAGAAAATCTAGAAATTGGGAATTCCTTAAGCACTGGGAAGGAAATGAATGAGAACCGGGTGAGCAGAAAACTTCCAGGGGTGTGGCTGTGAGGGAGATCTGAAGGGTACCAGGCTGAACAGAGGATGGAGGGGACACAGAGGAAATCATGGGGCAGAAGACAATTTGTCCCGTCCTGAAGCTGGTGGCGGTGCTTGTGAAGGGGTGCTGATCACGTGCCCCAGCAGAAGCAATGACACATTAAGAAAAACAGCCCTTCTCAGTAGACAGATAGAGAGAACACTGAGCAAATGCAGACAATGGGTTACTGCTGGTGTAGTCCAGGTTGGGGGGGGTAGGGGCGGGGGGGCGGGGACTCATGCAAGCACATGCAAAGCACAAAGAAGAAAGAGTGACAAGGATTTCACAAACTCCTTTATTCTGCTGTGACGTCACCACTATGGGCATTGTCCTTCTCTTGCACATCTTCTGTGCCAGTGGCCCCGGCTCAGTGACTGGAAAGAGGGCTGAGAAGAGGGAGAACGGGGCTGCATGGATACTGAAAAAGAGACAGACTGACTCTTTTCCCCTCAAGATCAAATTTGGAGGCCCCTAAATAATTTGACAACCGGACAGTAAAAGGGAGGGAGAAATCGGAAGGAACGAGGCTCCCAACATCTTGAGAGCTGTTGCCCCTTCAAGTGATGCGTTCTGATGTCTGGGCGCAGCGTCCACTTCGGAGTGCTGAAACGCTTTCCCTTTCTCACTGCTTCCTTAGCATCTGCTTTCTGAAGCATTAATTCATGGCGACGGTGTGTAAGTTTCAAGTACAACAAAAGTGAGACGGAGTTGGAAGGAACTGAGCAGTGATTAATAAGGCCTCGATTGGGGTTTGGAGGTTCCATCACACTGACATAATTGTTGTCCGTGCTGGTGTTTAGCAGTTAAAAGAGACCATGGAAATCAACCGTTTGGTTCTCAATTTCATACTGAGCCATACAATCAATTCTTTTTAGTCAGACTGTCTCTAGATTTACTTCTGAGCCATAGTAAAATGAGGAAGCTTTCATTAATCTTTCAGATGCTCCATATTAATGACAAGGCTCTTGCATGAACAATGTAACAGCAATTAAAAAGCCCATTAATCTGCATTACAGCTATTAAAGATGCATGTCATTAAAGGGTATGGAGTTTGATTCATTTTCGCACACCCCCCAAAAATGGAGCAATTATGGCCTGGCGATGCACTTTGTCATCAAATTAGGTTGGGGTTTTCCAGCAAATGGCCTTGCAGCATTTAGCTCTTCTCCTATTTTATTATTCATGACTGAAATGTGGAAGTCAAGACCTTTGAAATTACTTTACCTTCTTGTGGAGTAGAGATGTTCAGTGCCTGTGAGCTCTCAGTACAGCCGGCCAGAGTGCAGGCGGTTAGGGTTACCGCATAGCGTGTGAAGGGTAGCAAGCCTGTCAACACGCCTGGAACAGAAGGGGGAGAGAAGAGGTATGCATGTTTACCGTGAGCTGCCATAAAGGCGATCATAGGTGTGTGTGTGTGTGTGTGTGTGAGAGAGAGAGAGAGAGAGAGAGGCATCAAGAGATAAAATCTAAAAACAGAAAAATATGCCTCTTTATTTTCCTGTGTGTGCTCATTGCAGAAGGAGTAACTAGTGGGGGAAAAAAAAATGAGATCAACTTATTGTTAAGACAGCTCTAAACAGCATTCACCAAATGCGTCTCCAGAAACATCAGTGCCCTGAGCTGCTCCCCCATCACGTGTTGGCCGGGGGAGGGGCATGTAGAGGCCAGGAGGCAGAGCCGGTGTATCAGGTAGCTGAGTCACTTGTTGTGCTATTCCAGGACCCGGACCTCCCGCAGAAACAAAACTCTCTCATTTTCTTTAAGCTAGGATTTTTCCATCCTACTTAATGAGAGTCCTTGTATGCAGCATCTATTAACGCACTTTAGGAAATATACTCCCAGGACTGGCTTCATTATTTTAACGGTAGGACACACACATGCAAACTGTTTGTTTATGCAGTACCTAAGAAATATGCAAATCAACAGAGTTGAACAATTAGATAATTATGCTTTTGTGCTTCTACTCGCAAAAATTATTAGTTAATTTAATTAAGACACCTGTCCTCAATAGAAGTATTACTCATGAAAGTGTTGAATTAATCTGACTTGGTGGTAGATGTATAAGATTTGTTCAGCAATTAAAAGTAACTGCAGAGCCCTGGCTGGTGTGGCTCAGTGGATTGAGCACCTCCCTGTGAACCAAAGGGTCATTGGTTTGAATCCTAGTCAGGGCACATGCCTGGGTTGCAGGCCAGGTCCCCCGTAGCGGGCATGCGAGAGGCAACTACACATTGATTCCTTCTCTTTCTCCCTCCCCCTCTCTCTAAAAAATAAAAAATAAAATCTTTAAAAATAAAAAAAATAAAAAATTACCCACAGAAATGAAAACACATTTTGTTTACTGGTCTTTACAATCAAGGTAGAAGTTCTTTATTTCGTTAATGCTAGGCATTAAGGAAGTATCAAAAACATAAGTCCTACATTTGTCCACCAGTGTTGTTCATTTCAGAAGGTTTCCAGAGCTGTCTTTAATTCTAACCACAAAGATCGTCATCATTCTTATATAAAAATGGCCCCACCCATGGTATCCCTTCATGGAGTAAGCCTTCAGTAGTCTGGAGAATTCTGTTGTTTTAACGTGCCGATGGTGGTGACAGCTTGCATCATTCATGGACACACTTTAACATGCATGTTTCCCTCTTCTCCCTCCAAGAGGTAAGTTTATAAATTAAAAGAGCGAAGACACAGGATGAAGCAAGGACCACAGCCATTGTTTGCTTTGGCACTCCTAGCTCTCTGCCCCCTGTCCCTGGTGTTGCCATGTCTTCCTTCCAGTGGCTCCCCAAGGACCCCTCTGGGTACGGAATCCTCTCTCTGCTGCCCTCAGCAGCTTGGTCTTCGCTGATGGCCAAGGAAGACAGCAAGCCTACAAATACGCAAGCAGGCAAGCACACGTGCCCCTCTCAGGCCAAGTTCAGTAGTCTCTAATCTCACAATCCCCTCATGCTGTGACCTTCTGCTTTCCCTCATCCCTGCCACTGAGATCGCCATTTCCCCTCGAACCTCCAAGACTATAACTCACACTCTGAGCCCAGTTTCTTTCATTTTTTCCTCCCATTACACCTCTTAGATGAAAACTTGCATCATTACACGTGCACCCTCACCACAGGGCAGCAAAGAGGTCAATAAAAACACGGATGCTCAGGCCAGGCTGGTGGGGTTCACGTGCCAACTCTGCTACCTATTTGTCCCCCGGGACTAAGCCAGTGGTCCAGACCCATGACTTAGTTTCCCCATCTGTAAACAGAGAGAAAAGTACCTAGCCTGATGGAAGGGCCTCACAGGCTTCATCCGTGAGATGAGGATAAAATCCTATTTACATCCAAGTGTCACCATCAAGATGAATGAGTTCAGGAATATAATGTGCCCGACACAGAGAACTCGGGCACTGATTCATGTCAGTCCAGGCTGTGTTTGTAGCTCAGCCCGGCTTCTGCCCGTCCTGTGCTCCTAAATACTGTCAATGCCAGATCCAGTAACTCTTCCTCAATCCTCTTCCTCCTCTACTCACCGGACTCTGCCTCCCTCCAAGTCCGATTTCCCGAGTTGTTCCTCTAAACTGCTGAGATCTCCTTTCGTTCCCTGACCTGAAAGACCCATCTCCCTCTCACAGTCCCTTAAATAGCTTCTCTTCTACAAGGTTGGGTCTTCCAGCCTCTTTAAACACTTGCCTTTATTAGCTTATCAAGCCTCACGATCTCAAGATAGCGACAGACTTTTCATCTCTCCCCAAAGCTCTGGTTCCACAGGTCACCCTGCAGGCCATGTGTCCTACCTGGTCTCCCACTCTCAGCATCGAGAGCATTTCACCCTCAACACGCAATCCAGATCCGACAGCCTAAACTCTTTCACAAGCATTGTCTGTCCATGTCTTAATGCCTCCGTTGTGATCCCAACATTCCAGGCTCAAAACGAAGGTAAGGTAGATTCTAGGCACTTTACCCTTGAAAATCTTTGACATTTGTTCGATCTTTCCTATTGCCAAGCAGAAATGTACAGCAAGGGTTTGAATAACACATGCATGTCTGCATTGTATGATGCCATCCTAACAGAAAATAAATCAGCCCACAGAGAATGAAAGGATCCTACAGAGAGCAAAGAAAGGTGTTGGCATCTGAGATCAGTTTCCTTTGCTCATCACTTAATCTATGTGGCACAAGTGAAAAGCATCACTTCTCCTATGTGGGCCATAGAATTAGCTGAAGCCTAGAAAGATGGTCCGGAAAGATGCAGTGGTTGCATACAGGTCAGTGCTCTGAAATTTTTAGTATGGGGATACATAATATTATTATTATTGGGAAATATCACAAAAGCAGTTCATCACTTTGAAATTTTGAAAACTGGTTCCACAAAATACCTTATCCTGAACCCACCCCCAACAAATAACAGCTGTGGTACACTGTTGGACTTAGCAAGAACGGTATTAACACAGACTTTAAGAAGGACCATGCCAAACCAGATACTGGATTCTCAGTCACTGAACGGTCTGCAGTGTTTCATTTAAGCTTTCTTGCCTTCACTAAAGAAGTCGCTGTGTACATATGTGCATCATGAATTCCTTTGCTAACTTTTTTTTTTGCCCTGAAAAGACCTTTAAACACGGGCTATCCTCCTTTCATCAAAGGGGCTCCCTTCGGCGTGGCGCTTTGGTGGAGGAGTTTACCGAATTGCATTTCATAGAAAAGTCCTGACGCTCTTAAAGAAATTTCCTGAGAGGAACTAGTGATAGATCATCTTTTGGACCATTTATCAAAGTACTTGCATTTCTTATTTCAAGGCAGGTGAAACAATAATACACACTGAGAAATGAAAGCTGCAAAATAGTGTGGGGGGCAGGAGGAAGCTGATGTTTTGGATCTTGCCAACTTTGAATCCCAGGTGGAAAGTTTGGGGTAGTTTGTAACACACTCTTTCTAAAATGCGTAGTACTTGCTGAGACTGAGGCGGCATTTTTCTTCTTATTTCCAGGAGAGATCCTGCTCATAATGTGTGTGAGAGTCAAGGTTCTTCAAACCATCAGAGTAACCTTCCCTAAGCACAGGTTAGTTTTATCTGTTTCAGTAAGAGGCGTAGTGTAATGACTGAGCATTTTCCCTCTTGTCAGGTTACAATGAACAGATGGGTTAAGAGAAGGAGCTAGTCAACTAAACAAATGATCTTTACTCAGAAAAGTGACAAAGTCATTCCATTATTCGGGACATGTGGGTTATCTCTTTGGTTTCCTGGTATGGGAAATTTACCAGGACGGGTTCAAGTTGATGTTCATTAAAGTTCTGCAACTGCCAAGGAAGAGAGCGTGAGTATCCTCTCCAAGAGTAAGTAAAGTAGCCCTTCTTGGACAGGCGCCTAGAGATCGTTGAGTGATCGACCCGCTGGCCTTGCGTTAAGTGGCAGAATCACACTTACATTATATACTCTCCAGGAAAAAGAGCAGTACTAGTATGGTGATATGTCATCATCAAAAAGTATTTATCAATTTTTCTTCTATGTGCCTCTGGGAAGGGTGCCTTGGAACATAAGTGATCTCAAGGTTTCTAATCTAAGAAAATATCAGAACTAGAAGGTACATAAGGATAACAGCAATACATAGATTAATACATAATGCAGAATTCCTGCATATATTCATGGAAACAAGGCATTTATAAGATCCAACTCTTCAATCCAAGATGATGGGAGATCTATACTTAAGTAAAGACAAAGAGCCCTGCCTGGTGTAGCTCAGGGAATTGAGTGTCAGCCTGCGAACCAAAGGGTTGCTGGTTCAATTCCCAGACAGAGCACATGCCTGGGTTGCAAGTCAGGTCCCCAGGGCGGAGGAGTCATGAGAGGCAACCACACATTGATATTTCTCTCTCTTCCTTTCTCCCTCCATTCCCCTCTCTCTAAAAATAAAATCTTTTTTTAAAAAAGACAAAGAGAAGAAGGGGATAACCATTGAAAAGTATATTTTAGTAGATATCCCCAAATACTGAAAAATATATGGTGTGACATATTAATACAGGTATTCTAGACAGAAAAATATGGCATCCATGCTGAGTACACAGAAAAGCCAATAAGAGAGTATCGGTGGTCTCCCTTTATGCCACTTGGGGTGTTTGCAATAAAGAAGCTCCTCTTAACTGTGAGAACTTTAAAGACTGGCTTGGACGTAAATCTCTCTCTTCGGGACACATCACAGAGGAGACTTTTCCCCTTGAACCTGAGGCTGTTCCCACCTCCGTGCAGGCCCGATGAACTCTCCAATGCCCTTTCAGTCACCAGGCTCTGTGAAAAGAGAAAATGGCCCCAACCACGTCGGGAAACCTACCAGTCCCTTTTGATAATGGAAGAGGGAGAGCTGAAGGAACATTCAATAAGCATAGAGGAGGCATTATTGATGTTTTAAAAGTGTTAGCATCCCATGAAACCCAGCAGCTTCGGTCTCCAGATTAGCATCATCGGCACTGGCATGACCAGAACTCTCAGGGCTAAGTGATAATGCATTTTGCATTCATGCTTAACATTGAGAAATCCTGACATGCCACATCAAGGGAGTTTGAAGGAAAGTGAAGTATATTCCCTTCAAATTGCAGCCCTGTGGGCCTTGGTGGGTGCAGAGAGCCCAAGCTGAAAGAGGGGCAGGGATTAGACTTAAGGGGCGGGAGCACATCACAGGAGGAAGTTTAGAGCCTTATTCTGGAGAACCTTGTAATTTCAAAGCCCTTCACAATGACTTGGGGTGAACCCCTTGAACGCAAAGGGTATGTCGTTTTATGTCTTTATTTGCCCTTTCTTCTAGCAGCTATTACGGTCATTCACCAAAAGTGTACACTTGGTGTTTGACCCCAGAATGAAGACTATTTATCCCCTTACCTCTCCTCAGCTGTCTCCCTCACTATCAAAGAACCCCCTCCTGCCCTCCCTTCCCCAGGGAGCTAGCAAAGTGCCAGACATTGCTTCTTCAGACCCGTAAGATGATTATTTACAACACTTTCCCCTCTTTGCTCTCACCTCAAGTTTCAAAGGGAGCTGAAGAGAAATATTAATAATTGGTGGCAGCCCGACTAACCTAAGAGAAAATCACCGTGGAGCTGGCCCCAGCTGTGGGGGGCTCTCGTGCCTGTAACAGAAACGAGCGTGCGGAGAGGCGGGGAAACAACAGCGTGCCTAGCTCTGATGGTGCAAATTTACGATCAACTCCTCTGACTACATGCAGACAACTACACACGCTCTGCCTGGACACCCAGCCCGAGACATGGAGCAAAATGGCACCTTTCGAACAGCCAAACGCAGTTGAAGCAGAAGCAGGGTCTCTGCTTCTGCTTACACACTTGAGAGGCTCCCCCTCCCTCCCCCACCCCACCCCCAGCTGCCAGGCTAGGTGTTTGGCCGGCATCCACTGTAATCTGTTCTCCTTCATTATGTTAATCTGTGGGCGGAAAGATTTCTGTCATCTTCGAATCGCTTGCGCGGCAACGGTAAACACCTTGGCCTGCCTGTAATTGGACAGGTGTCTGCTTTGATGTCACCCAGCTTTTAATTCAATTAAAGAACTGGCTGCTCTGCTCTCATTACCCACTTGCTTTCCGTGGCACTTTGAGTCTGGCGGTGAAACCCCCCTCACGCAGCAGTCGCCTGCCTACCCCGGGTCCAGAGTCCAGGGTAGACTCGCAAAGATCATGCGCAATATTTCAAATGAACTCTAACAATCCAAGACTGTTTTTGTGTCATCAAAGGCATCTGCCATAACACGGAGACTCTGTGTTCAACCTCCCTTCCTCGCTCCCTCTCTGTCTCCCTGTCTCCCCTTTACATTTTATTCTATCTAAACGGTGTCTTCTACCTACTGGCCAGTAGTAATTAGCAGCAGTCACAGTAAACAGAAAAGCTGTTTCTAGCTTCCTCTCCCCAGGGCTTTGCTCCATCTCCAGAGAACTCATCAGAGTACAATGGTCTTATTTATTTGCTGGCATTTCACATTTGGATCAAGACAGTGAGGTGGGCAGGAGCAGGCATTTATTAGGAGGGCCATCTGGTGAAGGGTACCACACAGGCAGAGCTGCCGCAGCTTCCTGGGGACACAACAGGAGAACCCACTCTTTGAAAGAAAACCGGCCAGGGGAGGGGAGGCAGAAGAGAAGGAGCCCTTTGTGGCTGTGGATGCTGCGGCAGCGCTGATAAATTCTAATTTTTAAGTCTACATCTCAGGCTAAGTTCTGAGTTGCAAACCAATCCAGGATGTGGATTAAAGAGAGTAAATCAACCCAACACGCCCTGCTTTCTGCCCACTTAAAGGAACCTTGGAAAATAAATTAAAGTTCTAACACAGACATTTTGACACAGTGACCCCATGAAACTGAATAATGACATTTGTTAAATATGGATGAAAATTTAACGGTCTGGCAGAGATCTGGAAACATATCCAGGATGCTTCTCCTCTGGGCTCTTAGTAGCCCAGGAAGGTGGCGTTGCTTGTTTTTTTTTATGTTTCTGGTAATAGTTTAAATGAAAATAAGGGTCCCGAATATTTAGAAAACAAGAGTCAATTTTTATTTTTTAGCAAAAGGTGGAACTCTAAACACACGCACCTCAAACGTAAGGCAATCTTTTGAAAACTCTGAAAACATTTTTTTTTACATTTAATTTCCTTCAAGTGGGCATTCTGACCTTCAAAAATTCTAGTAGGAGTGTGGCAAATGATGTACCTTGGATCAAAGACTAAACAGATTTTGATGCTTACAAATAGAAAACAAATTTTCTTAGTCTGTTATTTTCTTTGTATAATATAGGCTCTAATCCTAGTCTTAAAGAAAGGTTTAAACAATGATTTTAAGTGACCTCAACATATTTTCCAGTTAAGATTCTCCTAGCAGGCTGACATCCAGCCTCATATTTTCCATCCATGCCTTTGTGAAAGGAACTACAGAGTCTCTGTCATTGTCATTCCAATTATTTTCACTTTATTGTTGTTCAATTACAGTTGTCTGCATTTTCTCTCCTCCACTCTCCCCAACTCCAGCCAAACCCAGCTCCCTCCCCTGTTTCCACCCTCCCCCTTGGTTCTGTCCATGTGTCCTCCATAGTAGTTCCTGAAAACCCTTCTCCCCACAGTCCTCTCCCCCTCCCCTCTGGCTGTTGTCAGAGTGTCCTTAATTTCAATGTCTCTGGTTATGTTTTGCTTGCTTTTTTCTTTTGTTGATTATGTTCCAGTTAAAGGTGAGATCATATGGTATTTGTCCCTCATCACCTGTCATTCTAATTTTGCAATAGATGTGAAGGACCCACTCATGTTAACTCCATCTCTGACTCAAAGGGCTGACAGGGAAGTCACTAGAACTCTCCAAGAAAAGACTAGACTCAACTAAGCAGGGAGGCAGAAGAGGAGTCGCCTCCTGATGCTGAGGGACCTAACCCCCGGCACAGAAGGGGAAGCTGACCTGTCTCCTGACTCAAAGGAGGCTGGCCTTGCCACTGACCAAAGCCTCAGTTCTCCAAGAAGGAAAAGGACCGGCTGAAGAAACATTACTAAAAATAATAGCATGCTTTTTTATGGCACATACTTCATTTAAAATACCTTAAAATGAGTTAAAAGACCCCCAGGTATTACTAAAACCTACTATGCACAAAAAGAAAGTAGCATGTCTAGCTTCCAAAATGAGCAAGCATGCATGCCTATAATACTCCCTTAGGAAAACAACTGAACCACAAGAAAGGTTATTTGTATCTCTGTGTGTGTGTGTGTGTGTGTGTGTGTGTGTTGTTGGCTGCAATGCTGGACTTTTACATATGAATATGTAACATTTCTGAGCAGTTCCAAATACAATGCAAATATTAAAAGGTCATAAAAGTTAGAAAACAAGACACTTTGAAGTGATTGTTTCTTTAAAAAAAAATCAGATCTGAATGGTAATCGTGAAGTATTTATCTCAAATATTATAGCGGTACAGACATGCCCAGTTGATGACCACTATACACATATATTTATACACACGTATTACCATCATTTGGGTACAAAAATGTTGCCAAAAAGAAATCTACATTCTTCACTGCAAATTATTATTTCATATAATAAAACGAATATCTTGTATAAAGCTCTATCTGAGGCTTTCACAATGTAAAGTAGTTCAGGCACATTACGTATGCAGGAGAGTTAGACAATGCTATTAACTCATCAACACTACATTACCTAATGAAATTCTTCTACATTAGCTAAGCAGGACCATTACATCATTTCTATTTTTATTATTTATGTCACAGGCTATATTTTTGCCCTGTGAATTTTTCAGACCAATTTCTTTCAAGATTTACATTTAAAGAAAGAGTTTGTGATAAACTACAAATATGTAATATTAATTTATGAAGTACTATAAAAATGGCAGACTTCCTCCAAAGTCATCTTTTAATACTATCATCAAAATGAATTTTTGAAATTTACTTCTGATGTTTGCCTATTGTGCCAGAGATCACTATGTACCTTCTTTTATACAATATATTCTCCTCTTCCTCCACAGTAAAGTAAAAAGATTTTTTTAAGCTGGGCAAATGGCTACGTTGAGTAAGGACGTTTCTCAGAATTTCCTGCAATGAGGTATAGATATGTGGCTAAGTTCTGAACATAGAATGTAACCAGAAGTGAAGGAGTAACTCCTGTAATATGTCTTTAAAGTGAATGTGCATGTCTTTCTTCAACCATTCCTTCTTTCTGGTAGAAGGAATCCAGACTGAATGGCTGAGCTACAGCAGCCACCTTGGACCATGAGGCAGAAGCCTTGTCCCTAAATGTGGCATAGCAAAAAGATGAAATGTATGTGTCTCTGGCCCTGTAAGCATGCCCACCTCCCAACAATGAGTAACTGACTAGCTATTACCAGAAAGAGAAAAACTTAAATCTTTCTTAAGTCACTGTTATTTTGGGTTCTCAGTCTCTCAGCAGAAATTAATTAAAAATGAGCCCGGCTGGTGTAGCTCAGTGGATTGAGCGCGGGCTGGGAACCAGAGGGTCCCGGTTCGATTCCCAGTCGGGGCACATGCCTGGGTTGCGGGCCATGTCCCCAGTGAGGGCCATGTGAGAGGCAACCATACATTGCTCTTTCCCCCTCCCTTCTCCTCTCTCTAAAAATAAATAAATAAAATCCTTAAAAAAAGAAATTAATTAAAAATGAAAAAGTCATCTATACTTCCCGCATAAAAATTTAATATTTTATATAATATTATATGTTAGTGAGAGGGCCTGGACTATTTTGGTGGTATAAAAGTAGATTGCTTCTTATGTGCATTTTAGCAAAAAACAAACAAACAAACAAATGAACAAAAACCCCAGCAACAACAACAAAACGACTGCTTTCAGCACTGGTCTGCAACAGTGGCACCTTTTGGAAGAACCATCCCTGACAGCGGAGGCCCTCCTTACACGGCCTCTACGTCTTCATTGTCTTCCTTCCACTGGCAGAGCTCCTGCCGGGGGAACAAGGGGCAAGCACAGACAAAGCAGGGATTAATCAGGCCCCGTAGGGGAAAGGATCCCTCTCAGCGGGCCATGCCTCTCCCCCCAGCATTTTCCAGTGTGTGGTCCATGGGCCCTCTGCGGGGCAAACAGCTGGAACGCTGGTGATAGGCAGATTTCCAATCCCAAATGCACAGGATCTTGTCTGTGGAGCCCAAGCATCTGCATTTTTAAGTAATTCAGGAATCACCTTATGATCTATATAGTTGAGAGTCACTAATTATTACCACTAGTGTGGAAGAGAGAGAAAAATGAGAGACATATTTTCAGTATGCAACCCATTTGCTTCTGGTAGATGAGCAACTAATGTACATGAAGGCTGAGCCAGTTTTTGCAGCAAAAGCTGTATTATAAATTAAATATCTTTTTCTATGTAAATTTAAATTTATTTGGGTCCTCTGAAAGATTATTGTTGGTTCTTCTGCTAAGCCATAGGGAATAATAACTATTATTACCAACTATTATTCCATTTGAGAAAGGAATATACAACTCCCTCATCTTTAGCTCAATGTAATGCAATAAAACAATTGAGAAAATATCATCTTTGTAACAATTATATCACTGGCACTACAAATTATGATGAAAAGTTTACATGTTTAAACAACTTAAGAAAAAATATTGTATACATGCAAATTCTTGATAGAATCTCACATCCCATTGTCAAGGCCCTTGGCGAGCAGCCCTGGCTTGCCAGGGGAAGGCCAGGACCGTTTCTCTAGGCCGCAGCTCTGCATGCTAACGGGGTGGAGGGAGAATCAGCCAAGGCCACGCAGTTAATTGGAGCCCTTTGCAGGAAGCCTGAAGATACACTCGGGTGGTAACTGCAGGCCCTGCTACCCTGGGGCTGCAGCTGAGGAAATGAACTTGCAAGAACTCCTTGCTCTGAACCCTGGCCTCGGCAGGGCACCGAGCCCGGACGCCGTGGCCCACAGGGGCCCATTTGCTCTTGAGTGCGGCTGTTAACCCTTGGACTCTCCATGCTGCTGGGATTTCCCTCACTGAATGCCCAGTAGCCCAATTCATTAGTGGTAAATATTCTGTCTCGCTATTCTAGCCTCCCAGTTCCCTTAGTTAATATTCATTTTTTTTCCTGTTTGCCTCCCACATTTTGTAAGTGTGACCATCGTCTATTATTTCTTCCCAATCATCATTTCACTTATTTTCAGTGTCTGTAGTTTTCCTTTGCTCATTTTCTCTACATACTTTTAGTATTGTAGCATTTTTCTAGAGACAGTGCCCTCTGTTTGTCCTACATTTTAAAGTTTCCACTGGGAGGTGGAGGCTGGCATAAGAATTTCTGGGTAAAACTGAGACTCAATCAGGGGCCAGGCACCACTCTTTCCCAGGGTTTCCCAATGCTGGCTTCACACTGAAAAGACACCTAAGTGCCCACACCCAGGCTACCATCCAGACCAGAAGCTGAGCCCATCTGCATGCAGTTCCAAGGAACGAGCATTTCTTAAAGCCCCTGAGGGGCTCAGTGTGCAGCATGGTTGAGAACCACTAACTTATGAAATCCCAGTCTAATGGCCAAAGGTTTATAAACACTTGGAAAGACATGACACAAAGACAAAGACACTTGGAGGGGAAGCCGAGGTGAATGGGATCTGAACCTCGGTCTAAAATGTCCATGATGTCTCAGCATGGTTCCTTCTGGAAATGCCGGGAAGAAAGAAACTGCAAATGTACCTGCCGACCCCCATCATAATCCCAGGGAAGGTTTTTGTTAACTAGGTGTCCAGTGAAGTACTTTGAAAATGATTGCAATTTCTTGAGCAAACACCAGTCTGAAGACAAGTTTAGGGATAAGACCACTGAACTGCACAGGTAGGGGTGGGACTGCATTTAGCTAAAGGAGGGGGGGCTCTGGGGAGCATTTAGCTCGAGGGAAAACATCTGTATCCCAAAAGGAAGAAGAGAACACATTCAAATCACAGAACGCGCTCATGCTCTGGGGAGGGTTTAATTCGGGAAACCTGTACGTTTAAAAATCACCAGTTTCCTGCTATGAATAAGATCTAAAAAATCTTGGAATCCATTCAACAAGAGAGAGAAGGCGCCTGTCAAACAAAAGAGATGAAAACTGAGAATACTGAGAGGGAGGCAGTAATCAAAACAAGCTGGATGAAACGAGGAACAAATGCAAATTATACAAAAGACTGACATAGGAAAAATTCTTCAAATTCTCTTCAAAGGCTTGAAGAGGACCTTCAGCAGTGCAAAAATCAGGAAAATGAAAAGGAAACAATCGTGAAGCAATAATCTAGAATTCGGAGACTGAATAGTACAAAGATACTTAATTTGTTCGACATTTCCTATGTGCTTATTTCTGAGCAAAATATTTTATTTAGGTCATTCATTTTTTATCTATGTTTTTAAATTTGCCTGAGATCATACAGCTGACAAATGACATAGATGAAACTTGAACTGAGACTGATTTGACTCTACAAGCTGTGTTCTGAACTACTAAAATAAAATTTTTAAAAACTCATAAGAAATAGACAATACAGAAAAATGTTATTTCTCATCAGAAGTAATGATCCTATAAACAATATCAACATTTATAAACCAAAAAAGACCCAAATCTGAAGAATGAAAGAGCTGCTATATAACAGAGAGAAAAAAACTCCAAACATATTTTCTGATATATTTCCGAACTTAATAGGCAAAGAACCCGATGTGAGCCAATAAAGCTAAATTGCCTGTGCCTCCAATACCATCAGTTTCCTTCAAAAAATTTAAAAAAACACACACAAATAACTAGCACTCTAACAAGCACATTAAAACATTAAAATCTCAACAAAAGTCACCACAGAAAATGTGAAGGAGCATTAATTTCCACACAAAGAGCAAAACTGCTCATGAACAACTTCCCCATTTCCCTCTCTTGGTTCCTGGTCACCTCGACCACCTGGTTGCCACCTCCCACTCCACGCCCCTCGTGATCTCCACCAGACCCAACGTTGGGGCTCTCTACCTTCTCGCCCCTCCCTGCTCGCTCCCCAGTGTTCCTTTCTCTTTACTGTGCAAGTCTCTGACTTTGGAGAATTATTCAAGCTGGCTTTGGTGCCTCTCAATTCAGGCCTGCCACCCCCCACCCCCACCAAATATCCTGATTCCGTACAATAAAAGTCCACCTGACAACACCAGAATTCTCTAGAATCTTTACAATTGCCTTCTACATATGTCCTTGTCTAGTTATTTCACAACTGTGAACCACCGCAGTGGAGAGAGCAAACCTATCAGTAACATTTTGGAGAAGGCACAAGAGTCGGCACCAGGGGACTTTTGAAGACTTTACTTTTGGTATGATAAGGAAAGCTCTGTAAAAAGCAGGAACAGAAAAAGAGAAAGGTAAAAAATAAAAATGAAAATAATGGTGATGGCAAATGCCTATTGTATACTGAAAACCATTTAAAAAGTTTTAGCATGTGTTAATTCATTTAAACCCTAGTAACCACCCGATCGGTGGGAAAACGCCACTAGTGTATACGCTTGGTCGTAAGAAACTGACAGAAATCCCACGTGGTAGAGTCTGCTTCTTCCCTGGTGTGTAAGAGGATCTAATGTACATATCCACTGAGCGGGAAGAGGGAGGGAGGTGAGCACTTGGATAGTTTGGGAAATATGAAGTATTTAATAAGAAGGAGCTTCTGATACAAATGGGGTGGGATTTGTGTCATTACTGAGAGCTCATTTGGAAAATGTAGATTGAGAATTTTTAGTGATAAACTGTTTTCATTTTTGTTTTTTCCAGCTCACTTGGCTACAGCTGGCAGACTGGGGAACGCTGACCTGTGGATGACATCTGGGTGGGTTTTACCAGGTGGTTAAAATAAAAACAAAATAAAGATGTGAGTTTTAAAATAAACACTTTTGATATATTTGAGCTGTAGAGTCTAAAGAGTCTGAAAAAGGAAGTCAGGGCTGGAGGGGTTGGCCCAATAGATACGCCAGAAAGACAATTAAGGCCACGCTAAAGCCATATGATTTTTCAAGTAATAAAATTCTTTGATGGAGCAAAAAAGTGTTTTGTTTTATTTTTCCCTATTAGATTTTTTGATGCATTTTACTTTTTGGGGATAAAGGCGTCAATTTGACTTTTCCATTCCAAGGTGCTTCAGCATTTCTTGAAGCTGTAAATAACACATGCAAATTTGAGCTCGGGACGGGTGTGTGATGTGCACGAGTCTGACCCACTCCAACGGGTCAGCGCTGGAGGCCGCCCTGGAGCAATCGATTCTTCACTGGTGCGCCCATCCAACTGCCGGTGCCCTGACACTCCTCTACCTGGACATAATGAGCTTTAATGAACAATTTTACAATAAATAACAGTGCCGTGAACTCGGGCTAGTCCCGAGGAGTAAACTTTTGTGCGGTGAAATAGGGAAGTTGGTGGCATACATGCATACAGGATCGCTAAAAGATGTCTAGAGACGTTGAAGGGTTAGAAGCACCTGTGAACTAATCTCTTAGGGATAGAGAGAACATCAATCTTGTAATGACGCTAAGCGTAAAAGCTATGATATTTTTCATCCTAGGTAGGTCCAAGCTCCCATCTCATTAGATGGGTCCCGTTTTTAATCAGGAAAAATAGATGAATAATGAATGGACTTGTGGGGGGAAATCTTGAAGAATGTTTTTACTGAAAATCAAACAAACGGAAAATTAGTAAGATTTACTCCCGTAAGTCATCGCCTTTACCTGTGGGGGTGCTAGTATTGACAAGCTCCGAAGTGGCAGCGGGCGTGCGGGGTGGGTGGGGGCCGCCACCCTCCCGGTAGGCTCTCAGGAGGTACTTCTCAACGACACCTCTCACCACGACGGGTTCATCCCAGGTCACTTCCACGCTGCGTCCGTTTACGCTGCGGACTCTGGAGGGAGGCGGGACGCGTTGTGGAGCTGCGAGAGGATGAAAGAGAAAATAGAGAAAATGGCCGAGCTGAGAAGACTATGGCCCCATTCCTCACTTTTAATGGCCGCAGTAAATCAGACTCAACCATTAGCATAAATACAATTTATTAGAGTTGTAACTTTTCAGCATTGATTTAATACGACTGCACATCTTTAGCCACTTGGTTTAAGCGATATTTCAAAACCATCAAAACTCCATTGACATAACATTCTTCCAAGGCTAGTCCAGGTTTTCCCAAAATATTTAACGTAGCCGACATGTTTTAAACATCACTCATAAAGCAGGAGGTGGATGGTGGGCAGATAACAAATTCCAACGATGTAAGGATGGACCCCTTGGAAGCAAGATAATTAGAGTGTTATTATACATAGTGGTTTGACACTTTTATATCTTCAACATGTTAGCCAAAAAATATCACTAATGGTTTGTACTTGAACGCCTGATCTCATTGTCCAAATTCAATTATTTTCGGGTTCATTTTAAAAAATAAAAAATCTATCAGATATGATATACAGATACATCATGAAGCACGTTCCTGGGTTAGAGAAACTCGTGCCCCTGAGGTTTGACACAGTCATTTTCGGGGACATTTTCTTCAGAGCATCACAAAACACTAACGGGAAATGAGGAAGTTTAAAGCAACTGCAAAACCTCACTGACAAGTTGTGCCCCCTAATTTCAACAATCCATACCTTTAACTACTTATTACACGCTTCCACGGGGCTGATCAGGAAAAACTTCATCACAGCTGACTGCGTGGGGACACTGAGCAAACGCCCCAGGAAGCCTATGGCAGGATGATGGATGAGAGACCTGCTCTGGCCGCTCATGGACTCCGGAGCCCTGGCGTCGGAGGATGTGGCTCCGCTTCCCCCACATCAGCCATCCTCCCGGTCGGACTTTCCCGTTCAGGCCGGTAACACAGGACAGCTTCCAGGGAAGCGGAGGGAGCACAAAGGATGATGAGAGGAAGCCCAGGGGAGGAGAGCCAGTGCCTGTGCAGGTAAAACACCACGGGCGCCCACAGACAGCACGCGGACCGTGCAGTTGAGCTGCCAGCCCAGGGACAGCGGCAGCGATGCTGATTTTATTAGTTCTGAAATGTGGTGCAGGGCAGAGAACAGGACTGGCTAACAGATGGTCTTCTCATAGGGGACAGAGCAAAACTGACTCAAAAATAATTAAATAGCGCAATTATTCTCCAACCCCTGGGAGCATGTAGCTGCTCGGTGTTGTGGTCAGATTGTAAATATGAATTTATGGCATAAGTTTTTGTGGTCAGATCATTGCTATAAATTCAGAGCTGTATTTGCAGGCTTTCTCAGTGGCCCTCAAAATGGAGACTATTAAACTACGTAAGTGATGCACTTTCTAGATACCTGTTTACTGAATTAGGCTGAAACAGGCTTTATAGTGGATTTGTTAATAAGGCAGAGGAGTATGAAATAGGGCCAGAGGACATGCTGGTAACAAATACATAGTTTATATCGGAGCTTTCTGCAAGCGGTGAAGTTGAGTAGGATTTTAAGAGAATATTCAGTTCATTGTCTTGCCTACAAAGAGATGATAACTTAAATTATCCTGGAAAAGTGTCAAGCTGTCCTGTTCTGGAAAATCTCTAAGGCAGGGATCTTCGAAAATTATTCTTAGGAGCTCATCTTGGTATTTAATTATATTTTATATTAATAAGATTCTACAAAAGATGCCTGGGTTAGTAACCCATTGTTGATAAAAAAGTATGAGAGAATATCTTAGTGAAAAACGTATCTTTAGATAAATTGTAACTTGCTAAGGATACACGTTAAGAGATTTAAGTGGCAATCATATGGAAATGGATTTGCCTTTCTGACAGATATTTGACCTAAAAGGGCCGAAGGGCACTGGTTCACCAAACTTTTTGTGATGAATGCCTTCCTGTGATGACATTCTGTAAAAAGATGTTTTGGTCACTGTCAGAAGCTCAACGCATTTATAAATCAGTTGTCTGTGATGAGACCTAATGTATCCTATCTATCTCCTAGTTGTCTCCCCGCTAACTCAAAAAAAAAAATTAGACCAATTGTCAATGTCTATCCTGAGACAGTCCTTCGAAGACCCTAAAGTCAACACTGTGGCAGGCATCTGTCACGAGGGGACGGAAGACATGAGCTTCCGGCCAGGGCGCAGGTTTCGTGCCTCTTCTGCAAGTGGGAGGTGGAGGGCCACTGCCCCCACTGAACAGTGATCCCGCCTGTAGCTTCCCGGAGTCTCTGCGGTCCGTGGAGTGTTCCTGTCCTTGGCTGTGTTCCTGTAGATACAGGCCCGTGAAATCCCTAAGATGACACGCAACTTCTTTCTGCATCCTCAGAGGAAAGAATCAAGCCTGGGCCAGTACTTACTAAGTACTTGAAAAATCAGAAGCACCAATTTGAGCCAGCGGCAGGTGCGTCTGCCCACCAAGGCAGGCTCTGCCACAAGCCTGCAAACACACTGCTTGCTTCGGGGGGACGGTCTTTCCTTTTCTTCACAGGTGCAAACATGGATGTGGCACACACACATTTGAAGGTAAAGAATATTTACCTGCTCCTGTGGTTCGTCCCCGACTCCAATCACTATAGACAGAACCGCCTTCATGCGAGGCTATCACTCGATACAGGTATTCTTAGGTGGAAAGTAGGAGGAGAAAGTAAACTTAATTAGTCTGGTAGATGAACAGTGGGTTGGCAGGGGTGGGGGGCACAGAGGAGGTGTGTAATGATGCACTCCGCGCACCTCCACATTACCTGTGAAAGGCTGGAGACCATGCTCGCGAACACTCAGCTCTCTTCCCCGGTACGCGAGGATGGAGTCATTTCCCCTGCAGTTAACGGCGCTGTCACTTGATAGGCACCCGTCCAGATTGACTCTGACAGCACCGCTGGACACAGACGCCAAGCGAACGACAGCACCCCGTGCAAACGCAACGTCCTTCACGCAGCCGCCGAAACCTGGCAACGGTGAGAGGGCGGCATCACACGGAGGGCCAGGGTCACTCATTACCTACCCTTCTGTCCTGTGCGGTGTGTTTTCCTGGGTGGGGGGCTGCCTTAGATAACAACTTTTAAACTTGCAAGTCTCCTTTGGGAGCTCCTTGATGTCTCCTCTTGCTTTTCATCAGGTGAAGTTATCTCAAGGAAATAATTATGTTATTTTGAAAAAATATATAAGCTGATAAGTATAATTCAACTGACTTCTATGCAACTGAAAGTGTTCATTAGGCAGTTTTTTCTCATTGTATATATGCCACTGAAATAAAATTTAGGCAACTCCACATTATGGCAGGGGTATCCACATACCCCACAATTCTAACAATGAAGTTCCCTGTGAAAGTCAGGGTTTATGGGCCAAGAAATAAATACTTGAAGTAGTGTAATTATTCAACAAGGTCTTTGGGGGGAAATACCCCTACAGGATATTATGCAGGATAACAGGAGGGAGAATAGAATTTCAAAATACTCTATAATCGTGGGATTTTGCAAGGAATTCTGTAACAATCATTTCAGAGCCATGGAACTGAGTCCCAGTCACGTCTGCAGACAGCGATGCTGTGGCTGTGCGTGACCATTTCCGTGGAGTTCCAGAACTGAGGATATACACGGTGGTACTTGCTATGTTAGCAAGACAGGGACCAACTAAAGCAGCAGCAATGCCCGAGGCTTCACTGAATGTGTCATCTGCACAGATGACTCGAGCGCAACCATGGTGCAGTTCGGGTCTGTGAACTTGAACGCAGAACACGAAGGAAACGGACTGGAAAAACCATGGGGCGGCCACCCGGGGACTGGCAGTGGCTTTGAACCCCATGGTAGTCTGTGTAAACAGAGGTCAGCTGCATGAGGTCTGGCAGTCCTCTGCTCGGAAACCTGCTCTCAGAGGCAAAGGAAGAATGGGCAGACTGCCTTTGAGATT
The DNA here is from genome assembly GCA_004026765.1 of Micronycteris hirsuta. Taxonomy (NCBI): domain Eukaryota; kingdom Metazoa; phylum Chordata; class Mammalia; order Chiroptera; family Phyllostomidae; genus Micronycteris; species Micronycteris hirsuta. The sequence goes on from PVJI01000777.1 coordinate 21,591, forward strand.
GTGGCAGCGCGCACACACACACACACCCATTCTGAACAAAGCACTGTCAAGTTCGAAAGACCCCGAGCACGTGATTAGCTCTTTTCAAGATTAAAGCACTTCCACAGAAAGTGGAAACAAACTATCAAACAAATGCTGAAAAGTAAAATAAGGTAATAGTAACGACGACCATATTGTTCTCTTCCGCATTTATATGATGTCTCACTACGGCTCCACACCCACTGAGTGGCAGCCTCTTCCCTTTTCAATGCCTTTGCTATTATTCACCTTCTCTCAGGCCAGGGTGATCAATACTGCTAGTCCATCTTGGACACACAGTAGACACTCAGTAAGCTGGGTGAACAGAATTGAAAGGAATGAAGCTCAACAGAAAAGCATCTGCATGACCATTCAAGAGCTAAGAATTCTAATTTTTTCACCAGTAATCTTCTGAGGGCAGGGAGCTGAACCACCTAACTTCTCTGAACCCTGTCCAGCTCCCCTACAACGAGACGCCGACAGTGGAAAGGCCGCCTTGGCAAGCACTGAGGTGTGTTATAAGAATCGTTCCACTAAAGGTTTAAGGGGCGAGGAGTTTCAGTTTGCAAGATGGGAAGAATTTTGGAGATGTTTGTACAATGACTTGAGTGTGCTTGATGCCAAAGAACTGCACATCGAAAAATAGTTAGTATGGTAAAGTTTGTCGATTTCTGCACAATTTTTAAAATTTTAAGAGAAAAGTCTTAAAAAAGAATGCAGGATGGAGTTTTCAACATGCGGAAGGCCACCAGCAGAGTCTCCCCTGCCTGCACTGACAAAGAAAACGTCTGGGGCCACAGCGGGAAGTCTGCGAGGTCTAGTCCTCCCAGGGAAGCAGCGCTCTGCTGACAGACCTCCCGGGTGAAGGCGCCTGAGTGTCAGTGTGGGTTTCGCTGGGCCCCCCTGGGGCAGAACCCTGAGAACGAATGTGCAATGGTCTTTCAAGTCTGCACCCTGAGAAGCACTCCCACCAGGAATGCTCCCCGACATCCTTCCATGTTTGAATGGGTTGTGAGGATAAGATGAGGGGAGAGGATACGTTTGTGGGAGGAGAGTAGACTCCTCCTTTTCTTGCTTCCCTGTCTTTGTGAGAATCAAAAACACACACACAAACCCTCCCACCATTACCTCCACTCTTAGGCCTCCAAGTAACGAAAAGGTGGCCCAGAGCTCTGGATGGACGACTCAGCCAGTGTCCCTTCTGGGGGAAGGTGTCCAACTGCAGGCTCTTGGCCTAGTAGGAAGGCTGGCTTCGGTCCCCACTCCTGCCCCCTCCACAGAATTGAACCTGAGACCACACGTGTCACACCCAGGCACTCCCAGCCTAGAGGTGAAGGACAGTCCCAGGCGATAGTTCTAAGCTACATGCCTGGGATCTGAGCTGGTACCTCTTCAGCAAAGTATGTTGGGCAGCATTTCCAAAACACAGAGAAACATTAATTTGCATTTGATTCAAAGGGACATTACAACATTAATGGATAAGAGGGGAAAAGAGCCCTAACGAACAGAGCCTCTGCAAAGAGGTGCTAATTGAGAAGCACATGAAGATTTTTAATACTGTTGTTAATGGACTAAAAAATACAGCATATGAACATGATTAACCTGAATTACAATTTAAACACTTCATGTAGATAGCACCTCTATCTAGTGAATATTTTCCTGATCTCCATGTAAAACATGTAGTTACTTATAAAGATTAGTATCACTCAATGCATCTGAGCTCGAATTGTAGGGGACAGTGTCATAAAATATGCATTTTAATAACATTTCCAGGGAATTCTAATATATCCTGGGTAATAATAATAATAATAATAATAATAATAATAATAATACCAGCTAATTGTATTGAGTTCTTCCTATGTCCCAGCTACTACACTTCATATTTTATCAGCGGTTTGAGAACCACTGATGTGGCTGACAGTGCAATGATAAAAATTTAGTAGTACCCATAAATAAAATATCTTTCAGTATTATAGATTTAGTCATAGTGCAGATTAAATTCTTCCCCTTGGGTCTATGTTGATGTTTTAAACTTCTAGCGCTATCCTATTACAATTCCAGTTTTGACCACACCTCTAGGGCCACCCTGGCAATGGGTGTTGGAAAGCATATTGCTTGATAGACAGGGAGTTTTTTTCCTAGCTGTAAATAAGATCGAGGAATCTTGCTCATATAAAGGGTTTCCAAGCTCTTTCTAACCTCCGAAACCTGAACATCAGGAGGAGCCTTTATATGAACGCAATATTTCCAGCTTTCTGCTACATGTTAAGTGCCTTGGAAATGTCATTACTGTCTCCCACCTCAGATATTCATTAACTCCTTACTCATACACTTCTACAAGTCTTCTGAGGGCTTGCCATATATTTTCCATTCAGAGGCATTTAAATCTTTATGTACTCCCCAAATAGGCAAAAACTGCTTTGTGGAAGTTTTAACCATTCACAGTGCATAGAATTTGAAATATGCAGCGAAGATTTTCTACACGGGAGCATGCTGCGCCCCAAGCCGGCCCCCCACTTTAGAGAGAAGGAGCATTGGCCCATGCCCAGAGAAAGAACACTTCTTATAAGAAAGTGGGCTTTGACACCAGGAAGCCTGACCAAGGGGCTCGCTCTTTATCTGCTACCAGCCATGTGACCTTGGGCAAAAGATTTTCCTCCCTGCCCTTCAGGTCCCTCACCTGTACAATGGGGCTACAAATAACACCTCACTCATAGGTTCATTAGGAAGGACCCCCTCCCACTCGTAAAAGCTCTCAGAACCATGCCTGGCACACAGAATGCACTCAGTCACAGCCTCTTAAAATGAGTAGTCTCCCTAATTGGGCTCAGTCATTATATGAGTTAAATGCTATGCATTACATGAGTTATTTTTTTCTCTCATTATGTTATGGGTTTAACCGTGATATGGGTTAAATACTTGCTTTAGTTATGACTCACACACTCATGAATGTTTCCTTCATGGTTACTAAGAATCAATGATTTTTCACAAGAACTTTGAAATTCAGCTCAACCCACCTTTTCGCATGCTTCACTGCATGAGGGTATCTTTGAAATGTGTGGAGACAATTAGCATTTATGTCAGAAAATAACCCTAGTGAATTGAATGCCATTTTTCCTAGTTGTGCACACCAACCTAATTTATTTTTTAGTCTGTAAATATAGTGATCAGTGTGCAAAAGAACCAGAACCACATGTGTTTTCCATGAAAACACATGAGAAGGACCAATATAGTACATATTATTTAAAATCATATTTTATGAAGACAGGTTATAATAAATCTATTAATTATAAATAGACAAATAATTTGTAAATATATCGATTATGAATGAGGGCACACACATAAGGGCAACATACAAAACTATTTGAAGAAGTGGTCTGTAATCTTTTTTTAAGAGCTTAAAATTCTGCAGTAAAGGGGTGGGTGGATGTTGCCTGCAGCTGGACTCGATTGCTGTATCTTGAAACACAGAGCCCCCCAAACCTGGTTAAAACACATTGTATACGGGAAACGTATTTCTACATTTAACGTTGACTGGTAGTAGAGCACGGGACATGTATTAAAGAAAAATAATTCAGTATACATTTTATAGTAAATCACAAAAAGTTTCATTGTGTAAAACTAAAGTTATCGTAATTTTACTGAACATTGCCATTTGCGCAAAAAATCAGCAAAATTGGCCCGCGCCACCTGTGAGCAAGATAAATTACCCGCATACAATGTGTTTTTAAAACCAGGGCTGTCATGGTTTGGGGATTCCTCCAGGGGGCGTTTACCTGGTTCCAAAGTCAGGTGTTTATAAGAGTCCCGCAGCCAGGATGGGGCTCCTCCCAAGTAGACGGGGGAGTTCAGGGTCAGGGGCTGGGCTCTGGGCTCCCACAGGCGCTCCATCAGCTCGTTCACGCTGGCCGAGACGACGGGGCCTGCCTTCCTCACAACCACGCCATTCCACTTTCCCTCGCAGTAGGCCAGCCCCAGCCACAGGTCCAGGCGGGTGGAAGTAAGACTGGTGTTTAACCGCAGGCTCAGGAGTCCACTCCTCAGTTCCAACTGCATTTCATTAAACAAGAGAAAACATATAAAAAGACTGCAGAGTGGCAGTTTGGGAGCAAGCAGAAGGTCAATTTCTTGAAAAAAAAGCAAAACATTTCCCTGAAAGCACTCTATAAAAATATCCCACTTTGTTCTAAGCCAAACTGGAGTAACGCGCAATGAAGTACTTTGCAAGCTTGTAACGGACATGAAAAATTTTGTATTGAGTCAAAAAAATGTATACTCAGCAATGATTATGATATCAAATAATATGATGTAGGCAGGACCTTTGGGGGGGAGGTAAAAACATAAAGCTTAAACTCTAGCATAAGTGACTGAAGAGAATAGAACAGGTATTTTTGAGATTTTAGAAAATGAACAAATACTACTTCATATACCAATTTAATATGGGGGGAAATATGACAAGACAATAAGAAAATGAAATGTCAAGCTTGATTAAGCTTATTTTAATTGGTTGGTGAACTCAATTTCAAATTTTTAAGATGTATTCGGATTCACTATTTCTGTTTTAATATTCTAAATCTCTAACTAACATAATTGCTTCTCTGTGTTTCCTTTCAGATTACGGTGCCATTTTCTAATCCAAACATATTTTGCCCAAATTTTCATGATAAAAGAAATGCCTCCGATACGTTTTCCTTCAAAATGGTACATGATGATTATCTCTACTATGTTTTTATTTGGTTAGAAGTCACATCAGTGACCGCAGGATACTTAAAAATTTGAGATCAGCCATGTGTAGTGAAACTAATCAGTAAGACTGAATAAAGACGTTTAGCAGAACAAGCAAGCATGCAGAGCAGAAATGTAACGGGGTGCAATTCAAGAGCTCCCTGGGAGGTGGGAAAGGTTTTAGGTACAGTTACGTGAGATCCCCGGAGGACCATCCAAGCAGGAGACTAACCAGTGCCCAAGCAGGGCACCGTCCAAAGGTATGGGGACTTGTACAAGTTCATCAGGTTTAGGAAAAGGTACCAAGTTAGAGAAGACAGAGGATGTATATAAGGCGGTGGGGAGAGGAGTGGGAAAAGTCCTGTCATGTATGTAGAAGCAAAATTTTTGAAGAATTTGAGTGATGAAGAAAAATGTTCATCCATATTCTTTCCACCATTATCTTAGCTAACAGTTCACCCTCCCAATCATAAGAAGTATATACTGGAAATAAAAGCTGGACTGGAATTGAAAAAAAAAAAAGAAAACTATTAGGGAATCAGTATAATTTGGGGGGAAAATGATGACAGAGACTAAACTAAGGATAATAATAATGATAACAGTGAAAATTCAATCTAAGAGGTGATTTTTAAAAGCTCCCCAGTGGGATCTGGCAAAGAGTTGAACGTGTTGCATGAAGGAAAAGTCAGTCAAGGACTCACGGACACGCCCCCTCTTTCTTGCTTGAGTGTGTTGCTTCCACCAGCAAGAGGGTAAAGGCATTAGAAAGAAAGACTGTCTATTGTTTTTGCCAGGAAGACAGGGTAGTTTGAAATGCCTGTAAGACTCCCAGAACGAAGTTTTCTTGAGGCAGCTGAACATAAAGATGGGCCAGTAAAGTGGGAAAAGTACATGATGAGATCAATACGATCATCCCGTTAGTGTAAACAGAGGGAAAAGAATATAGGATTTTTGGTTAAGAGCCATTTTTAAGGGAAAGTGGAGGAAATCTAGTTAAGGTGATAGTGATCTGGCAGAAGCCAGCGGATTTCATGAACATCCAGGGCGACTAGTATTTGGGGAAGTCAGTAGTAGCAAGAACAGTGTAATACCATTTTGCTTAGTGTCAAAAGCAAGAGTTTTTAGGCATTCATACATGGCACTCAAACGACAAGCACGAGAGAGGATAATAAACACGAGATTCTGATGACATACGAGCTCTGGGGGGCGACAGGAAGTGGGTTGGGAGAGACCTGAGAGACAGGTGTAAAAACGGGTGACATTTTAGTGCTTGTGTGGGGCGCTACATTCATGAGTGTCCGCTGCACTTTACTACTATCGTAGTAACTTGGATATTAGTCCCTTATACTGTTTTGTTAAAACTACAGTTTTCCTGGCCGTGGTAATGATGGTCATTTAAAAAAAAATCATTATGACCCTAAAATATAAGATGCTTCCTAGAACCCCAACACTGAAAATGACTTGGGGGAAAAATATAAAAACAAAAGTAAATTTGAAAAGAGACCCCAATTTAGTATAATGTGAACCCCTGGTTTATTGATTTAAAGTTGGATCTGATATTGTAAGGTAAATTTAATTAATTAACATACAGCAAGAAAATCAGGTCCATCTTTGTTGTAAACGAAAAGAAGCAATCCATTCAATTGGTCTGTTCTGAACGTAAAGGAAATCTCGAAGTCCAGTCCGCCATGAAATACGTGGGGATAAAGTTCCAGGAACCCTTAAAGAAAGGAAGATGCACATATGAGCGTGTGGAAAGCCGGCATCGTACATGAGCTATAAGATACCCCTAGGACAGGTACTGTCCTTGCATACATCTCTCAGAAAAGAAGACGCAATTCAATGTTAAGAAAACCCCCTTGTAATTGTACGTAAGTGAGAGAGTGAAGTTGACATACCTTTTAAGAGGAAGTAATTTATTCTCTAAATTGTGGATACAGCTAAGGCTATTACTGGTTTATATAAATATTAGCAATAAGCAGTTGCATTGACTTCTGAAAATGATGATGAGAAAGCAATGAAAAAGGACACAGGTTATGATATCATGTAGCTTTCTATTTTGAATGTAGTGTAAGCAACTTAACAACTGACCAACTTAGTTACAAAGGCAGGAGGCAAAGGTGGACTTTCATTTGAAGAACAAGTCAAGTCCACCAAACCGCCATGTTCCCCACCCCCACCCCGTTATCCTGGAGGGCTGCCAGGCAGAGACTGTGGGTGGGGACATGCCAGGGACACCACGTCAACCTCGCTGCAGCCTTTGGGGAAATGGCAATGAGAGTGGTTATCCTGTCTACCTCTCCTTTAATGACCAACTTACCCCCCATCACAAAGCTGAAATTTTACTCTGAGAAATAGTGTCCGTCTACATAATAAGTAGGTATTTGTGGATTGACCTGGTAACTCCTTTGAAACATTGTTCTACATGAATTTCATTCTAGGTAAAAGAATTAACTTCCAGATGGACATTTCTGACATGAACACATGTAAACCGAGAGCTGCTTTGGGCCACCCTAGAGCTTACCCACAATTATACTTGTATATCCATGAGTCTTATAATTTATATTACATTTTCCAACTCTGAGCATGTATTTATGGGCACCATGGCATAACCAGGTATTCCTAAGAGGTCATAGTAATTGGACAGGAGACATTAAACTATGCCAAGGATAGACCACGCGTGCTAGCCAATGCCCGGTGGCTATTTGAGGACCTTACCTGTCCCTAGGAACTGGGCCCCCTCCTGCAATGAAGCGGGGCATCCTTCCCAGGTGTGATACACGTTGAGTTGCTCTTCAGAATTCTGCCAAACCAGAGGCTCCCAAAGAGCAGAGGGGCGGTGATTCCTCATGAAGTACACGTCCTTGAGACAGCCCACGAAGCCCTGCCGGACTACGCCTGCAGGAGGCGATAGATATCAAGAAACACGCGTTCTGAAAATTCTTTTCAAGCAATTAATTTATGTACAATGAAAAGAAAGGAGCAATAGCTCTCTCCACCTATTTACTGCAGATCCTTAACGATTCATGTAAACACCACACCACCAGCTATGCTAAGTGGTAACAATTATGTTTAGCCCTGGTTCTGACCCAGTGTATAGACAGAAGCAGATGTTAAGGCAAAATAAAACTTGATTTTATAGTATTAGCAAGAATAATGCCCCTTCTTAAAAAAGATTTTATTTATTTATTTCTAGGGAGAGAGAAAAAGAGGGAGTGGAACATCCATGTGTGCTTGCCTCCCACACACCCCCCACTGGGCACCTGGCCCACAACCCAGGCATGTGCCCTGACTGGGAATCGAACCAGTGACCCTTTAGTTCACAGGCTAGCACTGAACCCACTGAGCCACACCAGCCAGGGTGAATAATGCCTTTGGACCTAATAAGGACATTTCATCTGCCACTGATCTTAAAAATAAATGTGCTGTCATGTTTTAAAAGTAACATTTGAAGGAAGTGTTTCTATTAAATCTATTGCTTACAGTTTAGTTCCCTCATCATCATAAACTTGTCTGTTCTACAAGTCAATCAATACTTTGCTCTCATTTCTAGGAAGGGTGATTTTTTTCTACCTAAGGTTAATTTCACTCAGGTCAGTTTTATTAGCTCCACAGTTTTTGTTTTATTGTCTGAAAACACAGGAATTACTTTGTCTCTGCCCCAATTACAGCACTTACGGCAGAAGGCTGGGATCATCTGCTGCCACAGCTGCACTTTCTGTCGTGGCAAAGGCCCCGCGTCATTCACCCGCGGACATCTGGGGACTGACTGAGTTAGCTACTGCCTTTCACACAGTGCAGTCCGCACTTAGCCGACGTTCTTCACCTGATTTAAGCTGAAAATCAAGCTCACGGTTCTCCATGTCTGTGTGGCTTTATGTTCAACTTAAAAATCTCCAAACCCAATAGACACACCATGCTAAAATACCATAATTCATGTAAGCAAAAGTTTAATAAACTTTTACATATCAAGGACTGGTCACTAAGATTTTCAATGACGTTAATACAGGTTCCTTTAGAAAAGAGGAGACCTAAGGGGAAATTTGGACATATGAATACAGGGAATAAATACGGCATGAGACAGAAAATAACACTATTACTCCTACTTTAAAGTAATGTCATTTGACTCTCTTCTAAATATTGGGGACAACCAATACATTCTAGAACTTTCCCAGACTCACCGAGATGCTTCCTCCAGATGGCGTAGCCCTGCGGCAGGCCCCCCACAAACACGCCTGTGTTCTCACCAATGACGGTGCTGCCATTCCGGGACCCAGAGGAGCCTAGGGAGGCGCAGAGGGCAAGTCCAATGTCAGCAGGATTCTCTTTTCTACTCGTTTACCAAATGAGTAGACCCTTCACTGGGTTATTGGGACATCACTTTCTTGGTCCTTCTCTCACTCCAGTGCCTGCCCTGGTTAATTTTCTCCATGGATTCTCCCTCATTGGCCCCAACATCTTGGTGTTGGGGTGACCCAGGACTCCTCTTTCTCTGATCTCTTGCTCCCCCTATGATGATACTCTATGTCCTCCAGAGGGTAAATTGATGGCAGAACACCTGTGCAAACTACCAGGGCCAAAGCCCAGGTCGGGCCTGAGTCCCTGTCTCTGTTGCCTCAGAATGCAGCCCTCCTGTTAGGGAGGAGCAAACATTTTCTTCTCAGAGCCCAAACCACTGTGATCAGCCCAGGTATATCTGGTCCCTTGGCTTTAAATTCCATCTCAGCCGACGACTCCGATTTGCATCTCTAGTCTGCAAATCTCTCTCTCTGAACTCAGACTTGTGTGTTCAGCAACTTGCCTGGTATCACTACTTGGATGCTTCATGAAGAGCTAAGATTTAACTTGTTCAAACTGAACTCTGAATGCCTCTCTCCCAATCTGCTTGTTTCCATGTCTTGTGCATCTTCATTATGGCAGCTACCTTCTTCCGGTGGCCCTGACCCCAAACCTAGCAGCATGCTCTACAGTATGGGGTGGGCAAGCTCTCTCTGTGAAGGGCCAGCTAGTATATATTTTAGGCTTGGAGACCATAGAGCCCCAAGCAGTCACAGACAATATGTAACAAATAGATACAGCTGCGTTTCAATAAAACTTTATGAAAACAGGCTAGAGCTTGAATTGGCCCACAGGTGGTAGTTTGCCTGTTCTGCCACAGTCAAATCTTTCTAATGTAACATTTACAATATCTCCACATTTCTCTTTATGTCCAAATGACTTTCCTGCTCAAAAAAACCCATCATCTCTTTTGCCTGAATTATTTAAAACTTATCATGAGCCTAGTCACATGTCTCCATGCTTCTAGCCTTGTTCCCATAAAAGGTATTCTCATCAGAGCAGCCAGAGTGTTACTTTTAAAGAAAGAAGTCATTTCCTGTCTCTCTTCTCTCCGAATTCTCCGATGGCTTCCTCTTTCCAAGTAAAAGTCCGCAAAGCCTCACCTCATACAGTCCTCATGGTCTCTCTGGCGCCACAGGCTGCCACCAACCCTTCGCCCCCTCTTTCCATCACTGGCCTCCTGCTGATCCTAGGCATGCCCCATGTGGTATGGCCTCACCTTGGGTCCCTGGCGCCTACTGTTTACCTGGCTCAAAACACCCTTCTGCTGCACGCTTTCCTGGTTTACCCCTTTACCCCCTTCAGGCCTCTGCCCAGGCATCCCCGTGTCGGAGAGGCTGTCTCTAACAGTCTTCTGTGAAACCGAGCACCCCTCCCAGACACACATGCACACGTTCACCCTTTCCCCTCTCATCTGACTGTATTCTTCTCGGCGCATACCTGACTGTTCAATATTTGTTTACTTTGTCTCCTGCCCCTCTCCCTCCTAAAAATGTAAATTTTTCTCTTTGTGTCCAGAATTCCTAGAGCAATGCCTGGCACATAGTAGGTGCTCATTACAATCCATACTTCCTGAATAAATTAATAAAAGCCTGCACCATCATACAGATCCTGCAAGTGTTTTATAACTGCATGACGATGACAGATAGGGTAGGGTGGAAGGGATACTAACCTTAGATTTGCAAAGACAGGGTATGTCTGTCCCCCAAGAATGCTGCCTACCAAATTGGGAGAAATTATTTATCTTTTCTGAGCCTCAGCTGCCTCATCTCTGAGATGCATATAATAACCGCTTTGTTTTTATTTGTCTTCTGGAAGTCAAATGTAACAAGAGAAAACATAAGCTCACACCCTTTCAAATTGTAAAGAACTATTCAAGATACAAAATTGCTACTGATGACTTCGTCTTATCTTTGCATTACAGAAATGCTGTATACAGATGAGCAAACAGTTGCCACACTTCATTTTAGGAGCCACCGAAGGTAAACTCAACAGCAGTTTGGAGGCAGTTGAGTGGAGAAAAAGGGGAAAGAACAGGCATAAAAATATCGATAACAGAAGAGTGTGGCACCATCAGCACATCAGCAGAATCATCTTTATCCACCAAGGAAGTTCGTACCGGTGTACTGCCCATCGAGTGTGATTTGGCCAAAAGCCTGATGCCGAATAGCAATTACGTCATGCCATTTGCCGTCGTTATATTGTTTGCCATCGTCATTGGTTGTGGTCACTTCCACTGGCGAGCCCTGAAGGGAATGAAGGAGTGAATGAATAAATGCACGAATATACATTTACACAAACGTACAAATACATAAATCTTAACACGTGCTTGATGCAGGTATGCTTCGAACAGAACTCAGAATTAAAGGTGATTTCTAACATCATCAGGCTTATCTGGGATGTGTTTCTGTGAAGACCACTGAGCTCAAATCTGAAAAGAACTCCTCTTTGGAATAAGAATTTCCCATAAGCACGCCTGCATTTTTCTGATGTTGAATATAATCCTTTTTTTTATTGTTTTCAGTTACAATGGTCCCAACTTTCCCCCCTTGCTCTCCCTGCTCCGCACTTGCATTCTGATGACCAATATTCATCAGAAAGGTAATAAGTTTTCTATGTTAAAATTTATACTTTAATTTTTGTCAGAGATATAAAAACAAGAATTTGAAACTAATAAAATACTATTCAACCAATACAGTTTTTAAGACAGGGAAATGTCTGGTGAGTTAGCTTTTCTTGCCTCTGTCACATGACTAATGAGGAATGCAGTGACATTGAAAATTAGCCAGTTATTCGAAAACCGACTGTTAAGTGTGTGGTTAAACTTTGCCCTCGATGCTTCGTAGTCTGAGATCGAGCAGTTATACTTTTGCCTAAGATAATAGTGTCACAGTTCAGAATGTGTTCCTAAGTGGATACCAGGAAATGGCAGATATCAAGAATAGAGATTCTCAAAAAGGAAGTGAGGATAAAAAAAGAAGGAAAAAAAAGAATTTTCTATCTCAGCACATGGCAGCCAAACGAACACTTTTTCAGTATATTGTGATTAACGCAACGCCATTCCTTTTCGTGTGAATGAGTAAAATAAGACTGAGTAAAAGACATTGCAACTTTGTTACCATCGTCATTTCATACTACCGCTACTAAAGAAAGAGCAGCCAGAAAATCATTCCAAACCTTCTAACGGAAAGAAAAACTTCTTTCTTTCTTAATAAAGTTGATTTTCTTAGCAGTAATGCCCGTCAACCACTAACAGTTTTTAAAAACCCAAAATAAGACTGGGTAAAATGTTATTAAAATATTTTCTTAATTATTTGGAATGTCTCACAAAACTCTACTTATTTTGGTATAACATTTTTCAAAAAGAGAAAATGGACAGTTACCTGATATAATATAGCTGAAGATTTATATCACAAAGAGCGCAATGTTAATCACACCATTTAAAACATCTCTCTTCAGATTTCCCTAAAGTAGCTTCAGCAACATAAGATGTCCATTCTACACTTTTAATTGGCTCCTGTCAGGCCTCATAGAGAGTGTGACAACACAGATGACACACAGCATTTCATATGACCAAAAAACAGCTTTTAATTTCCCATGGGTACGCATGGGTTGCTTCTCTCATGGACAATACCCCAACTTTTACAGATGCCTCGATCGGCTAGAAAAAAACGACCATTTGGTGAGTCCCTTTCCTAGCCCTTGAATATTCATAGGCTGACTTTCCTTCTATCGCTTTCCTTTTTCAACATGTTATTTTCTTCAACCCTATTTCAACATTTAAATATTTTACAAACACACATTTCATTATCATAGTTTAATAATTAAAACCAGAACTGGTGTCGTGCCCAATTAATGTGCCCTGGTACCATGCCCATTAGTTTTCCATTAGTGAATTCAACAATACTAATGGGATTACTAGCATGGGATGCTAATTGGGCGTGACATAAGAAACTGGCTTACTTCTTAGCATACCCTTGCTAATGATGAAATTAATGAGCATTTTATTAAATGCTGTCTCATCAAAGTGTACTTAGTTAGCGTTAAAATTGTTACAAACGATGCTGCATTCTAAAAGATCAGGTGTCTGAGTAAGTGGTTCTTCATATTATGTTTGGCAACAATCTGCAGCATTAATAGTTCTCTACATCAGAAGGCACATTTATTGGAGATAAATTCAAGCACAGAACGAGCAACCTCACTATGCCAAAGGTGCTTTCTACTAAGAGGAACTTAGCATATCATTCTTTGATGATAATTTTGAAGATTATTTCCTCCCACCCATGTTAAGAGAATAATAGTAGGCTCAGTTCTGGTGTCATGTCATGCAGTTTGTTCTTCCCATTTGGAAAATATCAAACATGTTAAATAGATGCTATTCAGGATTGCTGGGAAGCTTTCACTTCCATAGTTTCCTTCTACATGACATGAGAATGTTATGTGACTTTCCTAAGAATGCCACTGAGCATAAAACATTTAAATGAGAGCCACGAATCAAGTCATTATTGGTCAATAAAATAGCACCAGATCAAGTAAATTCAAATGGGAATCAATCAGGTAAGGAATGGAAAGATGATAGCTACTTGTTAGAGACTTAAAAATATGTAACAATTAACAACTGCAGTAATTTTTCTTTGCTGTGACTCTTAACAATGGCTCCACGGGTTCAGTCCATAATATGTCAACACGTACATAATTTTAAATATTATGAAGAATCTTTCTCCCTTCCCCTAAATATTTATTCATAGAATGCATCAGATAGTTGGAAGGGAAATGCAGTAAGTTTTTGTACCTAAGCCTCTATGTAGAATTATATTATGTTATTCACTCATTACTTATGATCATTAAGATATTTTAAAAAGAACAAAGTACATGATGACTTTGAGTTATTTTGAAACTATATGCTAGAGAGTAACTTTAAATTCCTACAAAATGCTCTTTTCAAAACCCAAAATTTCATTATTTTGAATGGGTTCAGTAACATTAATTTACAAATAGCCATTGATAAAAGTTGGAGGGTCTAATAAACTGATAAAACAAATAAGAATTAAACTGTCACATCATCATTCAAGAGCTAGAAATGTTATTCTAGAAAATGGGTACTTTCCTTTAATTGCGAGCAACAATTATTTAGTCATTAAGTCAGCCAATCCGTTCATACACAATTCTTTATTGAGCATGTACTATGTTCGAGGACTGTGCTAAGCCTCCAGAATATATTTGAAGACAAAATAGATTGCCCTCACTGGAGTGTGCAGTCTGATAAGAAATACCCATTAATAAAATAACTATTTACCTGATGACCATAATAAGATGTTCATTAGATAACCTTGTCTCGCTTAAAGACACAAAGAAGGAAAACGGGCTTAAAGTGACCCTTAAAACATTAATATTTAAAATAGAAATAATTTGAATGTCAATGGGAGGCATAAAACAAACATAAGCTTCTTTCAACCTGGAGGAGCTCCAACTTTGTACAAGAAGCTGTGTTCATATTCTCACTCGAAAGGAGAACAAACAATGAAAGGATATCCCCCAAATTTCCACTCCTCAGTCTCAACAATTCTCGGTCTGAAAATAGTGGTGGGCTTCATTAATAATGAGCGACCATGCCCAGTTAACCTGCGCTAGAGTGAAAGTTCCGTGGTGGTGAGGAAGGACCCGGCCCCGCGAGCTTGAGCTCACTGTTTGTTGCAGAGGCAGCACCAGGGCCCCTGAGCACTTGGTGGGATGTGACGGATTCCATTTCCTTGACCACACCCTAGGGCAACCCTGCTCGGGAAGGCAGCCATCCTCAGGGCCTCAGCAACATGGCTGCTGCTGAGCAGAGCGAAGCGTTGTTTAACGCCTTCACCTCCCTTCTCTGCAGAGTCTCCAGGTGCCCCGTCCCTTAGGAAGAGAAACCACACTTTTGGAAGAGACGGCAGTCATGCTTCGGATCTGGTGAAAATGTTCTTAGATGAACTCTGCAAGGAGTTCGCCCTCCATGTGCAAAGTGTGTGTGTAGGGGTAGGGGGTGTTTATCAAATACTGAGAGCAACTTGCGGCCAGTGTACTTGAGAGATGTAGGTCACCTGGAGTCACTCTCAGACAGTGGGAAGGACGTTTGTGATAGCGTGACCTACTGCAAACGGGAAGCAGTGTGAAACCACCATGGCGCGCTCCTCTGGGCCTACTGTTCCTTGTCCTGCCCAACATAAGCAGAGACCCTGAACTCAACCGTGGGGGAGGGAGGCCCAGGTGGGAGGGCGGCTGGGGTGGCATTCAGCTCACTTCCCTTCTGCGTTCTCCCTGGGCATTACTGCCCAGCACCATAGGGAGCACAGCAGGGTTTTTTTTGTTTTTGTTTTTTAATTTTATTTTATTTTTGTTCAATCACAGTTATTTGCATCCTCTCCCCTCCCCTCCTCCCTTCCCCTCCAGCCCCCTTACCCCCAAGCCTCCCTCCTCCCCCTTAGTTCTGTCCATGTGTCCTTTACAGTGGTTCCTGAAAACCCTTCTCCCCATTGTCCCCTCCCCCCTCTCCCCTGTCTATTATTAGACTGTTCTTAATTTCAATGTCTCTGGTTATGTTTTGCTTGCTTTCTGCTTTTGTTGGTTATGATCCAGTTAAAGGTGAGATCATATAGTATTTGTCTCTCACTGCAGGTTTTTAACAGAGTTGCATCGCATGAAAGAAAGTCAAGTCAGTGCCGGTTCCTTCACTACCAAATCCCTGTGAGACCCCAGATAAGTCACTTCATCTAAAGCAGGGATGACATCATTACCTACCTCGAGTGGCTCCTTCAAGAATCAAAAAAGAGTATTAGCATGAACCCACTGTTGCAAACTTTAAAAGCCCTACAAATAAGTGGTCACATGGTTCAGATTTTTCTCCCCCTGGATTCTTCCCCGAAACCCCCAGATCTGAATGGGTGCAGCCGAGCCAGATTTCTTTCCCCCCCACATTCTTCTATTCAATTGCACCGTTTTCTTTCTTTTCCTGATTTTTGTTGATCGTCTCAATTTGGCATTTAGTCTCTTTTTTCATCTTGTTAATCGGAATGTTCTTAGAACATTTTCTTTCTATTAGTAACTTACTTTTCCACAATACTTGAAGCCAAAGTTTTTTGTCTCTTTATTTTGTGAAAACAAGACATCAGTGTGATCTATGTCCCTCCAGCCCCCTCCACTAAGTTGATACCTTTAGGAACTTTTAAGTCAATTTTCTTCTCCTCTCCTTCAATGCTTAATCATTTTAGTGCCAGGTAATTATCAGAGTTTTGTTTAGTTTTGCCTTTGCTGTATATCTCTTCTATTTCAAAGATTCTTTGGCACTGTGAAACATTTCTACTCTGTCATTAAATATTTAGGTTGAAAATATTGCTGGAATTATTATTCACTGCTGCTTCTCCCCTTTATATTTCAGACTCTTTTTAAGAGTTCTTTTTAGTTAGAAGTCTTGCTGAAAGGTTTCCTTCCAATGGGGTGCGTGGATGGTATTTTGTCTGCATCTGTGGATACCAACAAGAGTTTTTCTTCCATGTGGAAAAGCACTGTAGGATTGGAGCTAATACCGTGAGGCTGATATGCCTGAGTTTCGGTCCTGCCGTGGTCCTGAGAGGCTGTATGACTTTGGGAAAATTAACTTAACCATGACTCAGGTTTTTTCACCCGTAAAACTGGAATAACAGGAATATAATAGGAATAGGAGGAATAATAATACCTGTCTCACAGAGTGGTGACATGTAAGTGTCTGTGCATTTATGAATAGAGAGACTTAGAGTAACGCTGGTACACAGAGGTCCTATGGAAGCATCAGCTTCACTTAATCTTGACTAAAGCTTGATGGGTCCTTTCAATAAATTTATAATCAATTCTTTCTGAAATGAGATAGCCTCCCCTATTCTATATTTAGTTATTTTTGCTCATCCTCTTCTTGTGCATGTTTCTTTCTCTCTTTAATTTCTTCTTACTAATATTAGTTTCCATCTTTCTTCATCTTTTCCTATTTTCATGTTTTTTGTCCTAATTTGAGGCTCAACATAGTGTCCCTCCCCCAGTTAATCTAAAGTTTTCCAGTGAAAAGTAGTATTTCCAGTTCTGTAACTGAATCAACTTCCGTGTGCAGATTGCCATGTTTTGTGTTCATTTGCCATCTGCCTAGCCTCCTAGACAGCTGCTCCGTCTGTGTAGGTGTGATGCCATTTCTTTTTTGCTTGCTCACTGCCCACCTATAGGCATTCCTTAAGAAGCTGAAATTCTAGGGGACACCCTGAAGTCACTGGGCCTGAGGACCTACGGTGTGGCAGCCAGAAATCATCAGGCTCTTGGTAAAACCCCAGAAGTAACCTTTGCTCCCCTGGTCTATCCAGTTGCCAGCTGGTGATTGTCCCTGCTTCCTAAAGTGGGAGGGACACACTCTGCCTCCTGAAGTCCCCTGTACAGAGCCAGGCACTATGCTCAGACACCAATGGTCCAGCAGGGCCCACCTTTCCTCTCCAAGGTGAGTGGGCCCCCAGAGCGTCTGACCTTGGGATTCTCACCCAAGCCCTTGGCCTAGGATCCCTTCTATACAGAGTGGGAAAGTGTGCCAGCTTTACCATAGAACATAAGAAATTTATTTGGCAAGTATAATTTATGACTTAGATCATCAGGTTTAAGTGGAAAACCTGAGAAAACAGAATGGAAAAATTATTTTAAACAGTCTTACTCATTTCTCCATTACATGTGCAATGCAATGCCCAATGTCCAAGGCTCATAATATTGGTTTAGCTAAAATGAAGACAACTCTTCCATTATCCTCAGTAAAAATCTAAATCCTCACATTTGTTTCCAGAAATCTAAATGCCTTGCCCTCTAGCCAGATTTCCAACCTACCACTTTTCCCTCAATTCTCTATTCTACAGCCACATCCGATGCACCTCAATGCATTGAATATGCCACGTGCTTGTCTACCTCAGGCTCTGCCTGGAAATTTTATTCCCAGCACTTCCCTCGTCTCCCATCAGACTCTTCCCCCTCTCTGCTCTCCCTCAAGTACATGCCTTCATGTAGAGACACAAGCTCTTGTCCTGAACCACGTTTCTTCTTTGTTCTACACCTCGGTGATAGATCACATGTCTAGAGAAGACTGACAACTCAGAAAAGAGAGATCCTGCATTTTATGCTGCCATAATACATAGCACCTCATACTTTCCTTTCATAACATTCATGGATAATTTAAATACATATCTAGCTTTTACTGTATCCTACTTAGATTGTTTCATAGGGGCACGGTGCTATTTAACTCTAAAACTAGTGTTGTCTGCAACACTCCGCACAATAGTACCTGACAGATACAGAATTCCCGGTGAACAAAGGAGAAACAATGTAAAAAATGGGAAGAAGGAAGGGAGGGAGAGAGAGGGAAGGGAAGGAGGACTGGAGGGAAGAAGAGAGAGAGAGTAAAGAGAGACATAATTTGCTCTGGACAGGTTGCTCAGTTGGTTAGAGCATTGTCCCAATATGTCAAGGTTGCAGGCTTGATCCCTGGTCAGGGCACATACAAGTATCAACCAATGAATACACAAATAAGTGGAACAACAAAGTGACATTTCTCTCCCCCCGCTTCACTCCCTAAATTTAATAAATAAAAAACAGGGACATAATTTGGCTCTCAAGTAAAATAAAAATGGATCTATTCAAATTTAAAGTTTTCATCTTCCTTGTAAGGCATCATACAGTCCTTAAATGTGTAGAGTCAGACTATGAGCTTTGAAAGTCCACTCTGCTGTTTGAGCTGTGGGCCAGTCACATCACTGTCATATCTTTTTCTTCACTCATAAAGCAGGGACAATAATAGCACTTACCTCTCTGTTTCTGGGGAGGATGCAATGTGAAAACATAAGCACTTACCTCAGTGCCCGGCACCTAGGAAACTCTCAAAAATCTCAACTCTTATGATTAGTCATTTACCTGAGGATCAAAAAGAAAATAAGGCCGCCCGTGTTTCAACTGGAGTGCAAAATACTCCTCCTGTCTGCCCGGGGACGCGGCAAAGACGATCACACCTTCAGGCACCCTGGTGCGGAAGCTGGCCTTGATGCCTGCGAGACACGTGCAGTCAGCAAGTCAGTGCTGGGGCTTTGTTGATTTTTTCTGATAAGCGTACATTTACTTTCATTATTATTTATGATGCCCTGACTACAGTCAGGGAAGGACACACAGTGACGTACTGGGATGGTCCCAGTCACTTGGTTTTAAACCTATTCCATTACGAATGCCAATCTGGACTTCTAAACTCAGGTCCACGCTCCCAACGATCAATATATAATGAAGGTGAAATTTATGCAAAACTCATCAGTACCAAAAGACATGGCGTCAACCCAAACTGGATACTCGGGAACATCCGATTGAAAATATTATCAGAGCTACAAAAATAAATGGGTTTTCTGACCCGAGTGAAAGAAACCCGGGGGGCTTACTTGAAATACTTCAGTTGAAGTGATCAGTCCAGTACCAGAAGCTAAGACTGAGAAGCGCTGCCATGAAGGGGCCCACAGAGCCAACTTCCTGAAACTCAATTCTGTAACCAAAAGGCGTGCAGCCTTCAGAGTCTCAGGGTCTCCCCTCACCCTTCAGGACTGCCCGCGACCCACACGCTCTCGTCTCACAGAGATTTCCGCAGCTCAGAAAGCAGGACAGGCGGCGCTGGTCACGCAGATGTGTCCCCTCATCCCTTCCTGGTCCCACCGCTCACTGCACAATACAGAGCACTTCCCCGGTGCGAGGCATTTCACTTATGGCATTGAAAATGGCAAGGAGGCTTAAGAGGCATAATCTCTGCTCTCAAAGAGGTTCCAGTTTGTTTGGAAAGATCAACTGTATACATGTGTGTGTGTGTGCGTGTGTGTACAGACAGATTACATGGTGAGAGTCAAGTAACGCTCAAGAACATACATGAGAACCATGTAGCAGCTCAAGGGCACGATACTAAGTAACTATTGAACACCGATGAGGGCAGTGACGTCGTCCACCAGAATGATGCAAGTGTGAAGGAGGGAGCGCTTCCTTCAGGACGCTCTGGTAACCAAAGGGCCCTCCATGGGGAAGGGGATTTATTCTGGGGTCAGCAGACTGCAATTGCCTCAAGAACCATTCGTGTCTCTACTTCATCTTCCCTCATTTTCAAACCCTGCTAGGGAACCATATCAAATGATCAGGTATGGCCTAGCGGGGGTGTCCAACCTTTTGGCGTCTCCGGGACACACCGGAAGAAGAAGAGTTGTCTTAGGCCACACATTAAATACACTGTGACACGTAATCACCAAAAAATCTCATAATGTTGTAAGTAAATTCACGAATTTGTGTTGGGCCACATTCATAGCCATCCTGAGTTGCATGGGGCCCACAGGCCATGGGCTGGACACCCCTGCTAAGGTAAGACTTACTTATGCCTGATCTAAAACACATTGTCTGGCTCATGATCTATAGAAAATTCCAAGGCAATAAACAGAAAGAGAGAACTCTTCATTTACAAAATTTCAAAGGTATAATATGCTTTAGTAGAGCAGTATATCAAATTGGTCAAAGATTTGTCAACAACTGCTGAAAAAAACAACACAAATTAAATATGCTAATGCAATAGTCAAGGTATATTTTGTCAGGAAATTAACTGGGGTATGGAGAATGGAGTCTCAAAGCATAAGCTTCTAAAACTAAAATAACACTTCACATAAGAACAATATGTTCTATTATACAGATATTTTCTTATCCTTGCTCTCATAAAGAAAGCAAAAATCCCTTGGTTTCATTACCAATATCTCTTCTGCTTCATTCCCACCCAAAGCTATTGCTTGGAGATAGATTTCTAGTTGCCTGTATGGTGCATAAGGGAATGTAAGAGGTTACACATAGAAGCTACTCTTGCTACAGCTTAATTTGAATTATGCAAATAAGTTCTAAATTAGAAAAGGTATTTCTTTTTACTTGCCTGCCATTAGGTGGTGCTAAAAATGTCCCCATTCATAAAATATGTATGGTTAACCAGCCCTATAAATACATGAATAACAAAATCTTCATTGACTACACTTGAGAAAATAACAATTGAAAACTAATCTGAAAAGATAATAAATGACCTGGAATTAATCCCCAAATGGCTAACTCTTTATCAAAATACCAAAGTTTTGTTATTCATTTAAACATATATTGCTTCTTAATTTTTTTAAGTTCAATTGTTCTTCAGCTAAAGAACTTGGGAAACATTAGATCAGCATTCTAAAAATTTTACTGGAAGTATAGATTAGGATAAAAAGTAGGGGAATGCTAGAGTTAAAAAAAACATGAATGAAGGAAGACCTTTACAACATAGAAAGTTTCGGGAAAACTGCAGTTAATGCTAATCTTTATAAAACAAAAACTGCTCTCTTTGATCTTGTAAAATAGTTCTCCATTTCCTCCTAGCACAACGAAACGCTGTGTCTGGGTATCACCACTATAAAATCTCCGCATGCTAAAGCTGCCAGGAAGCCAATCTCCAGCTACTTTTGAAACCCACGTATGCTAGGGCTATGACCTTCTGCCCAGAATAGGACTCAGGTTCCATACCTGTAAAAGGGGTATTAGGTTAGACAATCTCTACAATCTTGTAGCGTGTGATTATGAATAAAGAACTGCAGTTTTTATGTGAATGCCATTTCATTTGTGACTTCACTGTCGGAGGTCTCTCAAGTTACTCAACTTCCTTTCCATGCCCTGCAACAACTGTCCAGCGAAACAGTTTCAGTATTAGAAGGATATTCGGCCCCGCATATCTGAGAGATACTGTCTAGCATCCCCCAGATGAAAACTGAAATCTTATTGCAGTCTTAACTTGCATTTCTAGGATCAATCTAAAGTTGACATTCTTTTATCGTAATTCTTCATTTGGGTATTTTCAAAATTCTTTGCCATTTTTTAACACTTGGGCTGTTGGTCCTTCTTACTGATTTGCAAATGCGCTTTCCCTATTAGGGCTATTATTTTACTGTCTGTCATGTGTTACAGCCATTTACTTATTTTTTTTTTTAC
This sequence comes from Micronycteris hirsuta, assembly GCA_004026765.1. Lineage (NCBI taxonomy): Eukaryota > Metazoa > Chordata > Mammalia > Chiroptera > Phyllostomidae > Micronycteris > Micronycteris hirsuta. The sequence continues at coordinate 43,701 of PVJI01000777.1, forward strand.
AGATTATCTTCAGAACATTATTTGTATTGAATTTATGGGGGTGATACAGGTTAATAAAGCCACACAGGTTCCAAGCATACAACTCCTTACACACCGGCACACTGCATCCTGCACTTGCTGCCTAAAGTCAAGTCTCTTTCCACCATTTACCCCCCTTTGCCCTCTTACACCCCTACCCCTTTCCTCTGGCTATCAGCTGTATCTGTGTCTATGTGTTATTTATTTTTCTTAACCCCTTCACCTTTCTCAGCCAGCCCTCCAATCCCCCTCCCCTCTGACAGCTGTCAGTCTGTTCGATATATCAATACTTCTGTTTCTATTTTGCATGTTAGATTATTTTGTTAATTAGATTCCACATATCGGTGAAATCATATGGTACTTCTCTTTCTCTGACTGGCTTATCCTGCTTAGCAGAACATTCTCTAGGTCCATCCATGTTGTCACAAAAGGTAAAATTGAGTAGTTTTTATTTGCCCTTGAGTAGTATTCCATTGTGTAAGGGCACCACAGCTTTTTTATCCACTCATCTACTGATGGGCACTTGAGCTGCTACCAAATCACGGCTATTGTAAATAATGCTGCTGCTATAAACATAGAGTTGCATATATTCTTTCAAATTAGTGTTTTGGGTTTCTTCAGATATATTCCCAGAAGTGGAATTGCTGGATCAGAAGGCAATTCTATTTTTAATTTTTTGAGGAAACTCCATACTGTTTACTACAGTGGCTGCACCAGAAATGGTGTCAATTCCTGTGTTTTAAAATAATGGTATCTTTCTCCTTTCATTTATAATTAGGTTTCCCAACTCAAAATTTTTTACTTACTTGTATCTTTTTCTGTTCACTTCCTATGTTTTCATATTGAACATTATATTTGATTTACAACCTACTTTGACATGTAGTGTGAGATACGGATGTACCCTAGTTTCATCTCTGGACATTTAAAAATTTTCTAAATATTGCATTCCTTGAGACAGGAGCTTTGTGTTCATTAGTTCTGCTTTTCCAGCACCACGGCTGGAACATAATAGATGTTTAAAACTATCTGCTGAATGAATGTTTAATGATTGCGATCCCATCTTTAGCATATTAAAGTATATTGTCTTAAATCAGTCTTTGTACTTTCTATGTTCTGCCACTGATATTCCTGTGGAAGAATACCATATTATTATTATTTCATGTTTCTAATATCTGAGAATTTACTTTCAGTATTCTTCCTTTGTTTTTAACTACCCCTCAATTCATTAACACTTTATATTAACATTAAAGTAATAATTATAAGTTCCTGTTTTTGTTTTATTTAAATTAATCCTTCACATGTCTTTTTAAGTTTATATAAGATTTTATATATTCTACTGCCATTATGAATAAGATCACTTTTAGTTTTGTTATTGCTGAGTCACAGAAAAAAATTCATGCATTTATTTTTATTAATCACCTTATTATAATATTATTATTTGTACAATAATAGTTTTTGGTGTTTTCTCCTTTTTCTAAGGTATACACTTGAAAGAAATCTGTGTATTACTCACCAATAATCATCTCTCTTATTTCTGCCTTAATACATGGGCTGTATCGTCCAGACTAACGTTAAACAACGGTACAGATGAGAAGCATTATTTATTGTTCCTGACCTAACGCTTGACATAGTTTTTTAACCATTAAGTAGAATGGTGACTGTTGGTTGCCCAGTTAGTATCTATTGTTTTAGGTGACTATGCTTCTCCTCAGTTTTTCATTTGCTGGTGTTCCTTCTCTCAACACTTATTCCCTGGGTTGCTCTCCTGGGGCTGGTAGGTAGAGCTGAGCATGACTCTGGCGCACCTCAAAACCTGAGGCCAAAAGAGGGAGAAAGAGCAGAGTCAGGGAACGTTTTTCACGAGGAAGAACACTGAGAGTGAGCTGTAGCCCTGGAGCAAGGCAATTCCCAGTGGAGGGGCCACCAAGGCAAACGCACCATGACGGGAAGCAACCAAGTCAAATGTTATACAGGCAGCCAGGCCCACCGAAGCAGGGCTCAGATGGCCCCTGTTCTGAACGGCTTTGATCTTAATAACAATAGGAATATCTAGGCCTAAGTCGCATGATATACTGGGTGAAAATAGACATGTCTGTTTACACAGACTTGTCTGTGTGTATCTATTCATTAGTCCATCCATCTATTTGAAGATTGCACCCCCAAATTGTTGTTGCACACCAAAATACTGATATACTCATTAATACAAACTCAGAATTTCACATGAAAAACTAGTATATTATAAGAAAGATACTATTCTTAGTCTAAATGCTTCCACCAACATCCAAAAATCATAAGCTATCATCATTCCTTTTTATGTATATAGCATTGATTGCATTATATATATTCAATTTCAATCACCTTAACAGTTGTACTAGTTCATCTACGACATAAATACATTCCACTTCAGGCTCATTTTAGAAAACTGTTGTGTGTTAGAATAAAGTCATGCTAGTCTAAAATATGAACTGAATGCCAGCCAATGACAATTAAAATATAGTCTATTCGTAATACTAAATTATTTATAGAGCAAACGATAGAAAAGTCATCATGTGTTCAGGTTTTCTAAAATAATGTTTTATATCAGTATCTTGTAAAATGGTTAGCATTTCAACAAGTGACTCCAGCAAGTAAAGTTTAAGCTTAGGTTAAAGTGTTAGTTATGAAAATTTCCACTCATAAAGTGAATCTGTATCATGATTTACTTTTTGTTTCTGTAAAATTGAAAAAAATTAACTTGTGGACATACATCTATTAAACACACCAGTTCTACTTTCACGGTTTATATCACAAAGAATGTCTGGGTGCGTGAGTACATACACACATATACATATAAAATTCACATACACAGCTGTCCATTTACACATATATACATATGCATATGCATTCTACACAACTAAATTTATATTGATTCAAAATGAATAAAGGGGAATTTCAAAACTTTAAATATACTAAGTGTGCTACAGGTTCTAAAATCTGCTGTTTCACTTTATGAAACAAGTATTTTGAAAAGCAATCAAATTCCACTCGCTTGTAGCATTAGCACAGTGGCTGAGTGACTTTGACCTTGGAATGATTTCAGTGTCGCTCATGTCAAGTCTAATAGCTGAAAGTGTTCAATGACCTCCAGCAGCACGGAAGAAATCTGCTCTGGGGTTTCTGTATGGAGGCCTCTCCAGTAACGATGTCAGCGGGTCCCAAGCAATTGGACTAATAAGAAAAAATATTTCAGGCTCCTTTGGAATAAATGAAGATCCTAGAAATGGAGTAAAATAAAAACAGTTTTTCTTGTGGCACTTTCACATAACACATTGTGAGTTCAGAAAGCACTCAGAATGTCTACTTCCAATTCTGACATTTTGAAGATAATGCTACAATCACTTCATGGTCCTTATGTGGAAGAATTCTGACTTTAATAAGAGTACAGAAATCCAAGAGGAAGGAGCTTGCTATACTTGCAATATGGTAACAAGTGAAAAACAAATGCAAACACAAAGCCTCCTGGGACTCCTGGGCTTCCTGTAGATCAACACTTAATTGCTCATCTAATTATCACATTTGTGCTGCCCCTCATATAAAGAGAGAATGGAAAGAATGAGAATCAAAGAATAAAGGTCTGTGGCCACTAGGTTATCCTACCCATGATACCCAGAGCAAGTGAGTTCACCCCTTCTTTACCCCACCTTACCTTGTTTGTCATAAGGAGAGCGAGGGGAAGCCTATTGGCTGCCTGGAATCACATGTCTTTACCACTCTTCTGCAGATAGAGCAGCCAGGTTTGCTAAGGATCAAGTATTTTCCCGTGATGGCATTTTGGGGGACTCTCAGGAGAATAAGAACATTTTAGGAGAAAGGCCCAGTCTTCTCTTTCCACAACAAGGAATATCTAAGCTCTAAATGTGATCACGCTGCAATATTTATTACCTCCAAAGGTTTTTTTTTTTTTTTGAAAATACTAGGATTCCAATAAATGCATGTTGAATGAATGAAAGAATAAAACCCCATAATCCCTTTAATAGGTTGGGTCATTGCATAATCACTCATACTGTCACAAAGTGAATCCTTATATGTAACTAGTACATTCTCACTGCGACTTAATTCTAGTTTATTTAGTTCACATGATTATGGGAATTGAGAATAATAGATTTGCATGAAAATAATGCATATATTTGAATTTGGTTATTAATTCATTCCTAATACCTTATCATCACCATGACACTAAAATCTCAGGCAAATTCAATTCAGTAAAAATAAGTCCAACTTGCTTTTAAAAAAAATCAGTGAGCAAAATGTTTGCCTGTGTGTGTACACACCTATTCATGGACAAGCTTTCTAATGTTTTAATCAGTTAGTATAATTACATCTCCTCTAAATTAAACCACTGAATATATATTAACCATGCTTGGACATAATATCAAGAAGGGGAAAGAGGAGAGAAGGGAACAGAGAGCCCCTACCCCATGCTGAGGAGACAGTCTGGGACAGCACCCATCCCTCCAGCAGGTTTAGCAGGCAGCAGGGGCCCGGCCCCCACCCTCATCCCCAACTTCAGGCACTGTACACCAATCTTTGTCAATTTTTTTTCTTCCAAAGGTCCTATATTATTTTGTTAAGACGTTTCTTTGGTGTTCCCTCCAATGAAAAGGGAATTTGGTGGTTAGCTTACTGATTAAAAAAAGAAAAAGAGAAGAAGATGCTAGAGCCAGATAGCCTGGGTTCAAATACCAGCTCTAAAACTTATGTGTGACCTTGGGCAAATCATGTAATCTTTCTGTACTTATTTCCTCATGGATAAGTGGGGATAATGATGTTTCTTCTTTCACAAGGCTGCTGGGAGGATGAAAATAAATGAATGTGCATAAAGCACTTAGAACAATTTGGCCTTTAGGTATATCAGCTATTATTATTATTATTACTATTGTTGTTGTTGTTGTTATTATTATTACTATTATTATTAAAGTCCATTGACTTTGCTTGCTTTCTGAGGTCTTTGTTTTGGGGTTAAGAGCAGAGAACTACATGGTAGCTTCCTTTTGCACATTACAAAACATAAAACTTGTAACCAGGTACACCGTGACCACCTGTACAACTCCAAGGAGGGGGCGGCCTGTAACCAGAGTGATCTCAGGGCTTCTCAGGGAACTCAAGCTTCAACGTCCTCACCTGCACAACCTTCTCGGAGCTCACCCGCTTGTGAGCGCATGGTGCTTTACTGGACAGAGCCATAGTTCTGGGTAAAACAAGCACCTCCCACAGACAGCGCACATCACTGAGGATACTAACTAACATGAAAAGATGTGACACCTGACCACCCCCTCCAAGACCTTTGAGTTTAGACATGATGTCTGTTTTCTTTTTTTAATCTTTAGTCAACATGTTTCTTCCTCGCCTTCCCAAAATGCAGGCCGAAAGCCATTCCTGATTTCCAAATTCTGCCAGGACATCTTGCTAACTACAAATTCACCCATTCATCTTCTCAGTGATCCTTTTAGGGCAGGCCCCCTGGATGGTATCCACAGAAAAGAAAAAAAAGTTTTCCTCCCTACATGAGAGTCTTGGCTGTTTTCAATTCAGGACAAAGCAAAAAGTATCTCATTTCTCCAGTTTTCTGGACCCGTGATTAGAATAACTGCCCATGGTAGGAATAGGGTAGGGCACACAAGTCTGCAGAGCTTCTTGGAAAAAGGGACAGGCTCTGCTCCGAAGGGCTAGTCATTTTATAACAACACAGAAATAAAGCAAAGACTGAGATCGCGTGTGGCAAATAGATTCTGTTCCATTTCATTTATGAGGCTGTTTCTCAACGAACTATTAAAGAAAAGCTTATTTGTAAGAAGAAGAGCTCTCAAACTCCATGACTAAATAGTCCAGTAATCACTGAGTAGTCATTTATTCAATTTGGTAATGGTCTGATTAAAGAGTTCTCTAGTACACTAAAAACCAGAGAGGTGAAATGAAACATTAGAAGCAAATGATTTTACCCAATGGTGCATTTTCTCTGTTTCTAGATCCTCTCTTTAAAAAAAAAAAAAGCCAAAAGCAAATGTATTTCAGTGCGGTTTAGTTGCTTAGTTTTGTATTGGTTAGCTAGTCTAGTATAATATTACATGGATTTTATATAAAGACCAGTTTTTTCTCTACAGGTTGCTTTAAATTTCTGCTACAACTGAACTTTACAGGTGTGAATCTGTGTGAAAGAAGATAAATTGGAATTAAGGAAAATTGTCTATGTGCAGGATTTTAAAGAAATTTTACAGAAACGTTGACAAGACCCCTAGTTGAAGAAAACTGAGACTGTGTCCACTTGACGGCGTTTAGAGAGGACCCTCTCAGGACAAACAGTCCGTCATTTAAAAGTCCCTTAGCAAATCCTCTGGTGTCACAGGCATAGTCAGGATCAAAGCTACCAGTGGCTCCATCTCTTGGTAGCAGGTAATCCTGATTTGCTTATTGCCTGTTGTGCAATTTTGTTCAAATGTTTTGAAATTCTTAGACCGAAAGACCTTTTCCACTACAGAATGGTCATTTCCAAGTTCAGGTACCATATGGTGAAATTATTAATACTTTGTCTCCTTGAGTCCTAGCCAAGAGCCAGGTGTCTATTAGATATTAGAAAATATAATCATTTGTTTGAAAAATAAAATCAGAAACATAGTGCTAATATAGATTTAGAGTAAAACAAGTACAAGAAAGCTGATACACTCTTCAGCCTTTCAATGTTGCTTAACCTAAAAATGCAAGTTTTGTTTTAGACATTTATAAATGACTCCTGACATTTAAGATTGAGAAATGAGTCATTTAAAGTTTAGAACAGCTACTAAACAGATCACATTAAACAGGAAAAATGGGCTTTAATAAGACTATATCAGGGTGAAGACAACAAATAAGACTTCCATAGTTTTATCTCCCAAAACATTATCGGACATTTCATTATTTAACATGTACTATATGATGCATAGTTTTGGTGAAATATATGGATTTAAAATGTTACTATCTTATAAAGTTGAACATTAACTCAAGATAGTAATATTGTACAATGAGAAAAGGCCTAGTATGTGACTTTTACATAATCAGAAACAGATCCTTTAATTATTTGTCAAAGCCAATAAAGTATCTTAGTTTCAAAACAAATGTATAACATATTGGTAGAGGATGGCATAAAGACTCTTTACTGTAAGATAAAAAATATTATGTTAACATTTGTTATTATATATAAAACAAATATAACATATGAATAATATTATTTACGTTATACTAAAAGTTGCTGAGAGATTAACTTGGCTAAACTAAAAGCTCAAATATACTTACCTAGTAATGATGAATTTATGAATAAGTGAATAAATATGAAAGGAGAAAATATGTTTTATGCCATAAATTTTTGAGCTAAGTTAAAAAGGACAACTTGATTTAATTTTTTCTGTTTCATTTTCCTATTTTAAAACAACTAATTTGATACATGTCTTTATTTTATTTTATTTTTTTGCCACCCTATTATACTCACCACTGGTAAAACAAACAGGACATTTTAGCTTTAATCTTCTTACCACATAACCCAAATAACTTCAGTCATGTTTGCATTAATGCTGCATTAATCATGTTGTTGCGTATTAATGAGTTTTCAGGCTATGCTAATTACTGTCATAGATTCTGCAGCAGCCCATTAAATATACAAATTACAGAATTAAAGAGCCAGAGCTCTTCATGATTAATCTCTAAATGGAGAAAAACTAATGATGTCTGTACAAAGTTTCTCTCTACTTTTGGCTGAGTGAGTCCAATGAACAATCAATTAGACTATTTGAGAAATAAGGAGCTCACGTATCACACAATTTTATGTAGGTGCTTCATTATGACAGTGGACAGTGCTTTCTAGTTCATAAAAATTCCACAACCTTTACTTGTCTACTGCCCTAAGTATTGGTTACTGTGTTGTCCAATACTGAACATAATTTGGAATAAATTCATATTGAATTCATCCCAATGACTATCTAAGGTACCAACAGGGCTACCTGAAAAGTTTATTCATCTAAAAGGAATTGTCACATGAAGGACCACAGATGCAAAACTCATGGAGAAAATGTAGAGTTTTTACAAAGACAAAACCATAATGCTTTTTTATCCTACATGAAGTCTACATGATATGGAGTTAAAGCTGTCCAGCAAAGCAGATCAGATGTGGAATGAAAGCTGGAACTCCACATAGACATTTTTAAAGGGCCAGGTAGATGGTATGTAAATACCCAGCTGTCAGCTCAGGAAAAAAGTATAGTTCCTCATTTTATGGGCACAGCATAGCAAATAAGCTGACACTAGATATGCCAGGGACACAACAGAAGGTCATAGGCTACAGAGAGAGGGGGGAAATCTAGCATCAGAATAACGAGATCTGGACAGAGACAAGGACAGCCGTGCCCACACATGACCAGGCGAAACCAGATGTGCAGACCAGCTCGCACAATTTGACCCAAGAGCTGTAAGCATAGTAGGAATCTGGAGTCCCAAGAACAGCAGGAAAGCAGGCTTTAATCACGAAGGGCAGCTTGGTAAGGGCCAGACAGCGATACAGAGTCTAAGGTACTAAGCAGTTTTCCAAGAACATGCAGGGAATTGAGTACAAGCAGCAAGAAAGAAACTGGGTGTGAGCCTTAGAGAGCTGCTAGGAGGCCAGATGTGTACAAAGTCAAGGTCAGACTCTTCAGCAGAATTGACTTCCTGAGAGCCTTGAATCATAAGTCTGAATCTTCCAAGTGAATCCAGCACTGGCCCCAGGGAATGTGGATGGCTGAGCCTAAAGGTGGAGGTTAAGAAGCAAGAGGAGGGCTGGAGTATAGGAACCAGAATATTTGGCCACCTATTGTTACACAACGAACCTATGGAAATAGCTATCCCTCAAGGTCAAATGTGTCAATGCCATATGTTCATACTCATCTCCGATGTGAAATACGTCACGCTTCGTTTCATTTGAAAGCGTGAAATGATGGGCACAGGTGAGAGAATGGAGGCCCAGAGAAATTATGCAGCCCTAGAGAAGGTGCACGTACCAAAAAGGAAGTGACATTATAATTTATTTTCTTTTTCTTCTTGATAAACCACACAGCACTGCTGAGCACAGGGACTCAATGACTTAACAAACTCAATGACTGTTTCTTAAGAGAAGGAAACACAGAACGATGCAATAGAATAGGTATTAAGTCCCATAAAGCAGAGCTAAGCAATTGAGGGGGCAGTGCATTCGCTGATCCTATTTATTAGCCATCTGATAAACTTCATCTATGACACATGTTCCCATAAACCTATGGGCTCGCAGAGCTGTGGCAACTGTTATGTCTGCAGAAGATATATGCAACTTCAACCCCATCAGTAGCCAACCACAGATTTACTGAGGTGCTGCCATTCCTTCTGTTTTCAAAGATGTTTTTCTGATACTTTTTTCCTTCTTTTTTTTTCTCCCGCATTAGTGGAAATGTTTTTAAACAGGAAGAGGTACCACATTTCCCAAGCTGTTTGGTTTTAGATCAGTTGCTATATCACTGTGTGCACAATGGAAATAGAATCCGTGTTGCTGACTTAGAAACCCAAATGCAATGTTATCAAAGAAAGACCTAGATTCAGAGCCAGGAACTTGTATATTACATAGACACACACGGGAACATAAAAGCCAGAGCTCCAGCTTTAGTCAAGCTAAATATAAGTTTAACGCTAAGAAAGATTTGCTGTAAGGGCATGACTTGTGCAGAACAGAAATTGGTCGTATATTTTTTTCTTATAGGGGAGGGGTACAGTGGCCCCGAGCTTTATATTCATCTCCTATGTTAATGACTCCGCAGTGATAAACCAGGCTTGACTAAGTTCTGTAAAGAAGACCCTCCCGATATTCTAGATTTCCTTCCCCACACAAAGGTGAGACATCAATCAGAGGTGTTCTGAGCATCTTTTCAGGCTGAATTGATGTTCTGGGTGTTAATTTAAATAGGAACCTTTGTCGCTTTAGCAGCAATTGTAGACACACAATGTTGCCCAGGCAGAAAGTAATTAAATTGATAGAGGAAAGAAACATGACTTGAAGTGGATAAAATACAAATACATCAAAATTAAAGTCAGTGTAATGAGCTGAGACACTGCAAATTTAGACAACAGTGCATTAGCCAAAGCACTGAAACCCCTCTTAGGAGTACCAAAGCCGGCAGAAAACACAATAACTCGGAAATCCTGCAGCAAGCAAGGAAACGTATTGATTAGGTACTGCCTGTACTGCACAGGAGAATAACGAAGGGGAAGAAAAGCTAATGAGCAGGCCAAAGAAATATAATAGCCCAAACTAGAAATATCGCAAGAACAAAACAAGCTGGGGGGAGGGAGGAACACCTCCAGGTAGAAATGCAACAAAACAAACAAAAAGCTCAGAAAGAAAGAATAAAAATACTGCAATTCAAGTCAGAAACTCGGCAAGAAATGCAAGTCATGGCGGGGATAGAAGATGAAGAGAAGACCCTATTCAACTTAATACCAAGTTTTAAATCAGAACAACAAACTCAGCAACCAATCAGCCAAATGCTAATGATTCAAACAAGGAGACAATAATTGAACGTGAGAAATATGCCACGTCGCACCCAGTAATGTTCGCAATGCCATTTTCCCTCGTTATTGTTGACACGGTGACCTTCTGCTGAAGAGACACACCAAAAAACCCAGTTTAATTAAGGGTTAGCAGTGCAGAGAAGGGTTTGTCTTGTCTCTGCAGAGAGGCTGCGGAGAGGGACACCTCATTTATCCGGCATCGTCGGGTTAGAAGGCCTTCTGTGTACCAAGGTTTCCAGTTCACAGCAGTTCATTCTACTAAAAGCAAAACTGTTTTAGTGGTTGTAATAAAAATTTTAAAAAGCATCACCTATGTCCTTGTTTCCTGGTATAGAATAAATATGCCTTAATCTTTCTGGGATTTGATATGCTCACATATGGACCACAATTTATTCACTGTCTTGGATGACAATGGTGTCCGCAGGAAATCTTTGGTCTTCATAGCAAAATGGCGCTAGACATTTAAGAACAAAATAAGATGTCTATGTTTTGTTTGTTTGTTTTTTTCAAGGAATTCTCTCTCTTCCTTTATTATCACTGAATCAGGTTTCATTGAAACCACAAGAAAACTCAAAAGTTCTGTTAGGCAGAAAGGTCATTAAATGTCATCCTGCCCTCAATATTTGGTCCCTCCCCTTCTATCAGCAAAGTCCCCATCAGCACCCTCCGCCCTACCTTTGGTGCTATGTTCTGGAAATAAATGTTATAATTTTCTCTAAAGTAAGATGGAATGGACAACATGCATAGAGAAAATTAGGGAAGCCAGAAAGAGCAAATGAATGAGGAACACGACACTAGGTAATATATAAATTTTAGCAGGTGAGCTTTAAATATCCAGTCTGATTAGAAAATGACCTTATTGTTCAACATCACATTTTCAACTATATTCCAAATAGTCTAAGTTGTAGAAAAGGTAACCGCTGGATAAACACACTGATTTTTTTTTTGAAAGATTGTAGTTACTTATTTTTTAGAGAGACAGGAAGGGAGAGAGAGAAAACTCAACGTGTCAGAGATGCATTGATCAGTTGCCTCTCGCATGCTCCCAACTAGGGACCTGGCCGGCAACCCAGGCATGTGCCCAGACTGGGAATCAAATCAGCGACTGAATTGGTGATCCTTACATTCATGGGCTGGTGCTCAATCCAGCAGCCAGGGCAACACACTGCTAATTTACCAGTCAATTTTATGAGTGGTTTTGCCTCTTCAATCCTGTAGGCATGGGAAACCAAATTTCAAGACAAAGAAATATGGTAGAAAAATCACCCAGCCAAAAGCTCTGTCAACTGAGGTTCTTCCTGCCCCCACCCCGATACAGATAAATCACAGCCAATTGCCACATCTGGGCGAGAGGGTGAGCTAGCTGATCTCTCCCCCAAGGGCTTCATTCAGTTAGCAGCTCGGCCTCACGAGAACAGCATCTGAGGATGACTTAGGTGTCTCATCACTGCGAGACTCCCTCCAATGCAAGAGATGTAGAAAGCAAATGATGTGGCTGGTTCATTTTTGCAACTCTGGAAATTTACATTTTCAAAATGCATTTTAATGCCTTCTCCTCTTGTCAAATTAGAAATGCAATGTAAGGATTTAAAACATCATCCGAACTTTAGAAGAGCTGCTCCAATAGTCCTGCTGACCGCTTACAGGTCCCACGCCTATGGAAGTGAATGCCCGTATGCAGCGAACAGGTACAGGTCTCGTGCCTCCTAATTAATAGCTCCTCCTAATTAATAATGTCTAACACATCAGACATTATTCTAAGCACATGCATTCAATCATTCATTCTATTTTATCCCCATTTTATGCAAAAGAAAACTGAGGCCAAGAGGGATTATGTTTAACTGAAATAGAAGTTATTTTAATAAGCCCATAAAAAAACCAAGTTTCCTTATTTCTACAAAAAAAAATAATGTGCCATAACATTAATAATATATTTGGTCTATAATTATCTTACCAAGTTTAATTAAACACTTTCACTTAAAGTTGAGGCCTTCATTCCAGGCAGTATTTCATTTGTCTAATCTGTGGAGATGGTTATTATTTAAGAAACTATCATTTCTAATATAATGATCTAAAGGCATATAGTAAATCTGAGTTATGATAATGTGATTGGCTGGAATAAGCTGATTCTATAATGTATGTTTGAGAATGAGACCCCACAAATTGATTGTTCTTACCACACCGATGTTTGCAAACAGCAACACGGAGAAGAGCAATGGTTTTCAGATGAATGCCCGTCACCATCCAAGCTGTTTACATTGAGAAATAGTTAAAATGCTTGGATCTCCTAACAGTCCAAACTGTTACTGCAAACGTCCTTCTAGCGTCACTGGAGTTTCAGCATCACACAGACGGTACATATCAAAGTAATAAATACGTGAGCGGGGTTGAAAGAAAGAAAACTATATTCTATGGTTGAGTTCTCTTTAATGGCAATAGCGTTAAATCCCCTTTTCCTAATGTTGGGCAAACTCTTTTCTAGAAGCTTTTATCGGATGCCTGAGAGGCACAGAAGAGTGTTTCCTTTCAAGGAAGTGAGGAGGTTTGTGGGGAGCAGTCTGCTCGGCACCCCAGTAGGATATTCTTCCGCTGAGTGAGTTTGAAAGTAAAGGTCACGCGGCGTTGAATCATCCCCACGCCTCCATCGAGATGTCTATTATTGGATCCGCTTCATCTGCCATGGCCAACCTTGGCAATGCTTTCTCTTCTTTATCTGATTTGTTTTATGGGAAAGCGCTCAGGACAACATTACAACCTCTGTTGCTGGCACCTGTACAGACACCTTCTAATATCCATCTGTGCTGCCGGGCGCCGACAAAATAATAAAGGTAATTCCGGAAAATTACCCAAATGACATATCATCTCACAATCTAAAACTGAAAGAGAGGGCTCAGACCAAGAATCGGTGAACCTAAAAATCCAGGAGTGAAGAGGATCAAAGAATTCCAATGAAATGCCGTGGCAGCAAACCTGTCAATTACCCTGCATTCTTTTAATTAATTTTGCTTCTCTTGGTAGGATGGTTTGTGTTCCTTTCCTGGGAGATGCTATAGAGCACCAGCATGGCAGACGAATGATCGGAAAATAACTGCCAACCAGACTCGCTAGCTCTGCTCCAAGGAAAAGATGCTGACGCAGAAGTCGATGTATTTTTAAGCTTTCTGCGGCTGTCAATGCAGAAGATGCAACTCAGGGCGAATAACCTCAGGGACTCTGGAAACTTTTTGAGAACTTGACTGTGGTTTAGGAATGAGATGGAAGGTTTGTGTGGATCACATTGGGGCCAAGAATTTGAAGAGTGCATGGAACACCGTCTGATGAACTGACTCTCATGAGGAGAATATAGATTGATTTTATTAGGATGGAGACTGATACCTTGCAATTCAAAGACCCCCCCATTATATCCTTTACTTGTTTGGATAAGATGATATTTTATAGTTAAACATTGATTGAATATCTATACATACCCAGCATTAGGTTCTTTTTCATCTAATTAATTTAATCCTAAAAATAATAATGTGATTGAGAGGTTGCTTTCCCTACTTTAAAGATTAAGACACTGAGGCTTGGCATGTTTAATTCTAAAGGTATGAAGGGAAGATTTAAATCTATGTCTTCTGACTAAGTCCAGGTTTGTTTGTTGGCTTGTTTATCATAAGGCAACTGGCTATTAAAGTAACTAATACAGAGAGCTATTTTGAGATTATACTTCCAAAATTATAATGCCTTTCTTATCACTCCACTGAGCAAACACTCAGTAGGTCCCATTTGAAACCAAACTGGGTGGAAACCCCTCTTTCTATCCTCCAATAACTTCTAAACTCTAGTTTTCCAAGAATCATTTCCTGTTATCCCCCACCCTGCAAAAAGGTTAGAACAACCAATAAAGGACTAGTGCTTTATCTAAACTGGTCTGTTTGCTCCTTCCTACACTTGCCCTTGAATTTCTCATCTTGATACCTTCATCCATGACCGTCCTCCTCCCTGAACAGGATGCCACGCTTAATTCATCTGTACCTTTCAAAATCACCTGTTCTTCACAGATCATCTCATTGCTACCTTCCTCTGAAGCCCCTTTTGATAACTCTCATTGGACATAATTTATTATCAATGGTAATAAGCACTGATGTTTGTTATTACATGTCAGGTACTCTCATAGTTGCTGTGTGCGTTGATTTTTCTAATCATCACAACAGGCACAGCCAGTTCCACCATCATCACCATTTTCCACTCTGGGGAACTGAAGCCAAAGAGGCTGAGAGAGCTAGAGGATGCTACAGGCCTAGGGATGTGGTAGAGATGGGAGTTCACCCCAGGGCGCTCAGCCCAGAGATGCAGATGGGGCTCTCTGGAATCCAGGTTTGTAACCATTGTACGTACCACTGCTCACTCCTTTGACTGTGATGTGACACCTGGTATTCAGCATTTATACATGGCTTGCAGCTCTCCTCCTAAACTTTGAGAGAAGGGACATTACCGTACTTGGCTTTTCAGCCCTTTGACTGGGAAGGCTGCCCTTTCAAAAACAAAAAAAAGAAGAAGAAATACATACTACTTTTCGGTCTTATATGTAGGATGTTTTGCTTTCTTACAATGATGCATCTAGTTGCTTTTTCATACGACCAACTCCTTTGCTTGGAGTTGGAAAAACAAAAGGACTGAAATATGTTTTACATACTTTGCATCTATCTTGCCATTACTTGTGGCCTTCAGAGCCCTCGGTGTCTGGAGGATTCACCATAGGTTTTTGTAAAATCCGGTCGCTGTGGGAGATGAGGGTGATAAACTCCCACACTGCCAGCCCTCATCAAACACCCAGCCGCTGAAACATCCTCACTTCCAGACTTGCTGTTAGGCCCTTTCACTGCTCTCAGTCCCCACGCCTGGCAGTCAAGGTTGCCAGATTCACTGTGCTCTTAGAGCTAAAAAGGCTGAGAACAGCTGCTACCTAGTCCATTTCTTCGGTTTGGGTGGGAGGTACTGATTCAAACAACATCGCCTACATATAAGTAGTGTTGGCGACCTTGCTACAACCCTACCCTGTTCCTGTTGTCCTCAGCTAGCCTGGGGACATTCGTGAGGGTCCTAACTTGGAAGCTCCCTGAAAACACAGGCCACTTCAGACCATCTTTTCCTGTCCCCATTGTGAAAGCCTGTTCCCCGCCACTGCCTATAATCCAGAAAGAACAGAAGGTTCAATCCACATTCAAATGCTAAAAGACTGATCAACGCTTAATGTGTTTTCTCTGCCCGTGGGCTCAGAACTCAATTTTAATAGGGAAAAACCTATCTTCATTCTTAAAGTCCCAAAATATTGATCTGTGGTCCACTGCTAAGTGCAATGCTAAAACCAGTGCAACAGTGACGGTGAGGGGAGGGAGAAAAAAATAAGTTTCAAGGTTAGTGAGGTTTAGAAAATACCCATTCTTTGAAATCCACAGTGAATAGTCACTTCCATATTAAATACCCTAAGAAATCGTGTGACTATATCAATAAAAATGACAACAAAAACCAGGCTAACTTCATTGAATACAGTGGTTTTCTGAATTTATTCCAACATATTAGGTGCACTTTGCATTCAGACCACCATTCCATGGAAGGACCAAATACCCGGCAGGCGTGTCCGACCTGTGGCCCACGGGCCACATGCAGCCCAGGATGGCTGTGAATGTGGCCCAACACAAAACTGTAAATTTACTTAAAACATGATGAGATTTTTTGTGTGATTACGTGTCACAATGTGTTCAATGTGTGGCCCAAGACAACTCTTCTTCTTCCAGTGTGGCCCAGAGACGCCAAAAGGTTAGACACCCTTGCCTGTAGGGTGAATAGTTTGGGTCAAGAGAATCGGCTGTTTTCCACTCAGCTCACACCCAAGTGGGCAGTCTCAAAGTCTGTCTACTTCCAGGGCTCACTGAGATGTGTGACCTTACCCAAAACAGACATGGGTGGCAGCCATCAGAGATGGGGTTCGCGGCGGGACCCCAAACAGAGAAGCTGTATTAAGCATGTTTCAAGGCTCAGGAAACCGGAGTGTAGGGTACACTGTCCCTTCCTGTGATTGTTGACTGATGGCCACTGCCCCCAGCTGAGGAATCAGAAGCTGAGAGAGCGCATTGGGCTCAGGCACAAAAATATACGGCAATATCAGACGTAACGCCCTTTTCCTGGGGCTCAGGATGGAAACGCAGGGCGATATTTATTCCTATTCAACACTCCAGAGACCATTATGTCATAATCTTAAAAAGGAATTAATTTAGTGCATAGGACTGTCTTTCTTTTTCTCCAGATCTTAGAAAAAATGTACAACTGTTCCTTTCAGGGTTTTATGTTGATTTTCACATTATTGCTTAAAATATGAATGATTACCATGTACATGTCTGACTAATTCTGAATGATGAAAATAAGAAAATCTCCTTTCCTTTTAGTAAACTTACTGATAGCTTAATTCCTTTTTTTTTATCCCTTTCACAGAATTGTGGATTTACGGAACACTGAATATTATGATTGATTACAATACCTGCGCTATAATGAACCAGATGATTTGATCTATCTTATTGCTTAGGGGAGACCTGCTCTGCATTACGTTGTTTTGCCAATGAACACTAACACAGACTTGTTTTGACTCAAATATGGGAGATCTACATAATTAAAAGCAAAACTGGTTTCCCGTGCTTTGTAAAAACAACTCTTGAGCCTCCAATTATAATGCCTAAAATATAGTGAGATTAATTTCCAAACCAAAGCAAAATATGTAGAACATAGAAGTTTTGACAATTCTTCACATATTTTTCTATCCTGCATAAAAAATGAAGGAATGTTACACACGCAGTTTGATGCAACAGTGATTTCTATATACAGAAACCTTTAAAAAATATATTCCAATTGGCACAGCCTAAAAAAATGAGGAGATTAGGGAGACAACTTTGGGAAACAATGTAAATTAAATAAGATAGAAAGGACAGCAATATCCCAGGGATCAGAACAGGTCAAAAAATGCTTATTAAAAAAAAATAAAACAGAAACCCTGAAATTCCAAACGTGTTAACAGTATTCATCAGTTTAATAAAAGGATTTCATGGCAACTAGTATTTACAGATTATAATTATAATGCATTTGGGTTCCTATAAAACCAGCTTGGTCAAATCAATTTTGAGTCTATTTTCAAAGGGTAAATGTAAAACACTAGATAAACATTATCTAACTAATGGACAAGCTCCTCACAGAGTATTTCTTTTGCCATAGCTGCATACAATTCAGTGTCAGCATTGGTGGCTGAAAAACATCTTGCCCAGAAAATGGACTTTGCTGCCTTCAGAAATGGCCAAACATGTTCAGAAACCACCACCTTACTTTCTTGTCATTACACAGACACTGTCTGTAAGAATTCTAACATAAAGGAGTCGAGAATGGATGGGCAAGTAAAGTGCTAGGCCCACATGAGGTGGTGATTAAGGCCAATATCACGGTCTAGTTGCATGCTGGCCCAAAACTTTGGAAGCCTTCATTTATCTGTGGTTCTCCGGCCCGCAGAAGTTGCATTCTCAAACGGGTGGGTCGCAATCTAGCCATCAGCATAGCTTCAGCTCATTCAAAGAAGCAAAGCACTGAGAAGCTGGAAAGAGTAGTTGTGTGCCATAGCTATAACTGCAGCCAATATATAACAAAGGCAATTTACCATGACCATATGCCTTGGAGCCTGAAATATGGAGATTCACATACCGTCTCTAAAATATACCACCTATATGACTTGGGGCAGGCACACACCTTACCTTACCTTCTCTGAACCTATCTTACACATCTGAAGAGGGATTAAATGAAAAAGTGCCAGTGAACAACTTAGTTCATTGTCAAGAGGGAAAGGACGCTATTATAGTTAGTGTAAGATTTCAATGGTGAAGAAACTGTGGTCCATGTTCAATGGCTCACTGCCATCCTCACTCAACCCCTTCCTCTACAGACACATTCACATTCACTCTCACTGTGATCTCTGATCTCAATTCCGGTCAACTCATACGGACACCACCGCCACCCACTGTCATCAACAAAAATGGCATGGATGGTAGAGTGAAAGGGGGGTCTAAATGATTACTTACTGTCATCCCGACATTATACAGTAGAAAAGTGAGCCGACTGGGAAGACAACTACTGCCAAGGAAGGACTTTTCCCCACTGGCTGTGCCCACACCTGCAAACAACAGCCCGAGAACGGCACAAACTCAAAAAGGGGGGCCTGTTAACCTTTTAAGAAGATTAAATCACACATGCATATCAGTATATTAAACCTTATTAATATGGGCACAGTAAACAGCAGAAAACTAAAACAAATGATTAGAATATTTGCTTGTCGGGACGTAGCATTAATAGTCTAGAGTTGATCTTCATATGTATTGAATAATGAGTTACGGTCGAAGCTCTCATTAATGGTTAGTCTGTAGTACATTCTTGAAAAAATACATGAAGTCCAGCATTTTCTGCATTTTATGTGATTATTGTATTATAATAGCTATGAAGACAATTGGTGTGTTTGATTAGTATCAAGCAATACTCTCGCTTATTAGTATGATCATGAAGTCTCAGAAGAATGTTGCACAAGAGCTCATGTTGGCGAATTGAAATAAGTTGCTGTAAATGCACTAAAATTAGCAGGAGTTGATGATGAAACCAGGACCTCTGCACTGTTAAGGTCTGAGCCCAAGCACTGAGGGGATTTGCAAACAATACTGCTATGTTATCTCTGCAAGTATGAGAAACATCATGCTGAAATATACTGTCCATTTAATTGTGCTGTATTTTCCAGGATGAACTTCAAGTAAAACTCACCACTTCTGATTAAACACTAGTTATTAGACCTCTTGGCATGTCCTCCAGTTGCTCAAGGTCTATACACCATGCCATGCTATATTTTCAAATTGATAATGTTTATTAAAATAAATTAAATGTGAGAAACTGGGGAGAGTGCTGTGTTATTTCTCTTCTTGAGTAGGTTAGCTCATCCTGCAACAAGTCAATTCTGTGCTCTCTCATTGGTTATGCAGAGTGATTATTACAGGTTGAACTGTATCCTCATCCCATCCACAGATACATGTGTTGACGTCTAAACATTTATTAGCAAAGCTGTATGCAGCCCTATGTTCACTGCAGCATTATTCATGGCAGCCAAAACATGGACACTCCCAAAGTATCCTTCTATGAAGGACTGGATAAAGAAAATAAGTACTATGGGATACTACTCAGCCATAAGAAAAGATAGAATACTGCCATTTATGACAACCTGGATGGAGCTTGAGAATATCATGCTAAGTGAAATCAGTCAGTCAGGGAAAGGTAAGGACCATGTGATGTCACTCATATGTAGGATATAACATGGAAACTCACAGACACAGATAGACAACAGCATGGTGGTCACCAGAGGGAAGAAGGTACAGGGGTGGTAAAGGGGGTCAGATATATGGTGACAAAAGATGACTTGACTACAGGCGGTAGGCACACAATGTAACATACAAATCATGTATCATGGAAATGCATGCTAGAAACCTACATGACCCTATTAACCAATGTCGCCCCAATAAATTTAACAAAATTTAAAAAAAGAAGTCTAACCCACAGTACCTCCAAACCTCTGGAGATGCCTTCCTTGGAAAGAAGGTCTTCACAGGTGTACTTGGTAAAAAGAAGCTCATAGTGGAGAGAGCTTGGTCCCTAATCCAATAGGACTGGTGTCCTTTGGAAAAATGGCGCATGGAGAGATGAACCCACATAGAGGGAGAATGTCAGATGAAAGTAGAGGTCAGGCTGGTGCCTCAGAAGCCCAGGAATGACAGAGATTGTAGAGAACCACCAGAGGCTGGGGGACAGGTCTGGACAGATTCTCCCGCAAAACCCTCAGGAAAAACCAACCCTGCCAACATCCTGGCCTTAGACCTCTACCCTCCAGAACTATAGACAGCGCATTTGTTGATTAACATACCCAGTTGGTGGCACTTTGCTATGGCAGCCCTAGCAAACTAATGCACAAGTAATTATAAGAATAAATACTAAAGTCTATCAGGTAATGCCAGAAGTGCCGTAAGATATTAGAACAGTACATTTTGCACAATAATCTTTTTAAAAATGTTGAATGTTAAAAATTTTGAGATAACATATGTATGGATATCTGTATCTATATATCTATACCTATATATATCACATACCTTATGATATATATGGCACGAAGTTTAAAAATATATTATTCAATGCAGAGAGAAATTGTAAGTTAGTTTCATGCAGACTGGTGCATCTATGGGATGAATGACCCCGCCTAGAAGCTAGAAGAAACCAGACTTGAGAATTAGAGTGTCTCAAGACCTCAGAATGCACAATTGATTACGTGAAATTGCTGACCCAAATGTAACAAGATTCTTTGTTGGCCTGAAAAACATTTCTTTGAACTGGGAAATTATGAGCACATGAGAGGATCAGACTACTTATTCAAAGTTAAATAATGTGCGACTATTTTGCCCTATTTATTTTACTTCCATGGTTTCCATTCAGGATGAGAAATTGTGTGTTTATAAAATCAAATGGCAGTCAGTTTAGTAGAACAATCTAGTGAGCAAGCTAAGTTTTCCCATGCGGACAGAGTTTGCTAAGATACTTGTTTCATATCAAGTAAGGACAACATATTTTGGACTTAAAAAGAGAAAAGATGAATACTTTAACATCATAGGGGAGTTAAATCCACCAAGAAAATCTTTAGGAAAACTTTACAGGTTTATTCTTGTTTCATTTCGGTACTTTCCCAAAAGAATTTTTGGTGAGATACAGAACAAATGTGACTGCACCAGAGTCAGAGCGTCGCGCCCAAACCACACGTAAAAATTAACCTCATGTTGTTATGAGATCGTGAATGCTTTGAAAGCTGACAGGAAATACGACTGGCCTCTGTGTCCTGGTGTTTAGGAAAATGACTTGTATGTAGTGAACCTCTGGACAGAGGTTCAAGTGAGCCCATGCACACCTTGTATTGCTCCAAAGGGCGGCATTCAGTTGAGGAAAGGCAAACAATAAAAGAAAAATAAAAGTTTTGGTGCAGCGTGTTCGAAAGCTTCCAGAAAGTAAAACAAAATCCTGCCATCCCCGTCTCTGGTTCAAGGACGAGGGCTGTCACGAGCTCTGCCGCCCCTGTTCCAACTGCAGCGCTTCCCCACGTGCGATGAGCTTCCATTAATTTCTCCGCACGTCCCCCAGGCCATGGGGGCGGATCTGACCACGGTGTTTTCTACCTTTCCTGCCATTTTCCAGCACAGCAAATCCTGTCTTTGGGCTCATCCTTGCTTTTTACTGACCTTTTTATTGACTTCTACCCAATCACTTGAAGGACTTTTAATTTTTATTTGACTTTATTCTGGCAATAACATGTAGATGTTCTATAACCTATGTTCTCACTGCTTCTGACTCAGGACCCAACACCTTTCTTTGAGGAAAAGATTGGGCCTGGCCTCAGCGTGGCCATCAGCCCAGAAAGATTTCAGGAAGACACCTCCAGGCTGGAAGATGGCAAAAGGCTAAAACAGAGGAAACCAAACAGCCGATTTATTCCCCCAGGAAACATTCACTATAAATAAGCTTGAATATTTGATGGTCCTCTTGCTAAATGAAACCTACAGCATCCATGCCCCACTGCTTACCTTAACACAAAGAAAGCCTTCTTTTTCAGGGGTGCCACCCCTGTTTTTGCCCCACTATCTCTGTTCTTCCAACCTTGACCGTTCTCATCCCCTTGATTCCTGCTACATCTTCTTAGCTCTAGTGTTTCTTTTAATTACCAATGGCTGAGGAATATCAGCCAAGGTCAGGAAGCAAGCGTGGGAATTGCATCTTCTATATACTGTCCATTTTTGCTTAGACAGACTCTCCACTTGCCTGAAATTGCTCCCACGGGCTTACATTCGCCCATGTCACCACTTTGGAACAAAATTCATATCCCATACCCTAGGTGCAGGCTGTTAAAAAATCTTGAAGTTATAATGGACCCTTGAGTCACAGCTGACTCAAGGTGTTGAATATGTTCCCCCTCTACAGGGAAAATAGAAGATAAAATCTCCTTTCCTTTGCCCAGGACTCTCTGCCTGTGTATTGCTATTAACTTACAGATTGACTATTCAATGTGCTTGATACTAACACTGATCACAGCCAGTGTTTTATCACCTGGAAAATAGACAAAAGTGAAGATCCTGACTTAGAATAAACCAAAGTGTTGATGTTTATGTAGTCTTCCTGAAATGTACTTCTAAATAGATTCACTTCAGCGAGTTCAAAACCTATCAGCCAGATTTTTTATAATATCATCCTGCTGTTCAGTACTTTTCCTGAGTTCTAATTTGCATGAACACTGATCTTCTGATCTCATGCCTTACCCAAAAAAGCTCTGCACTGTCATGCCCTGTCTCTCTACTCTTCCCAGGTTGGGATAAAACACACACACTTAATTAGAAGGCAATTAACTCACTGTATGCAAATTTCAAAATGAGTCCTTCAAAGAAGGGCTGCTTTAAATGTATTTGAAAGAAAACAGCATTCTAGTTCTTATCAGATGGCACCAAGGATAAATTGACTTTCTTAATACAAGATTTAAAGAGCAGTAATTTTACAATAAAGTTTAGGAAAATGAAGTTTCCCATTAGCATGGACTCCTGGTCACCTACTGAGCCTCACAGATTTCAGGCTCCATGAAGGCAAGGGTTTTGTTTCACTCGCTCTCCAGTGACATGCGCAGTGAATGGCACATCATAGATGCTCAATAAATGTTTCGAAGGAGGGAGAGAGGTTTATCTGGAAGATTTATGCGGAGCACGGTACTTTCTAAACTTCCTAAAGTCCTGGATTAGACCATGCTTGTTTAGGCATCTCTATGCTTTAACCCAGTGCCTGGCACTTTCTTCCTAATCAGTTATTTGTCTAAAAAAGTGAAACTTTCACATGGAAGGGGGCAGATACAGCCGTACAAAGGTCCACTCGTCCAAAACCCTCTCTCCCCCAAAGCTGCCGTGTAATCTCGCATTTGGGGTTCTGAAGTCACCTAACTAAACGCACAGTCAAGGCGAGGGCAAGAGAAGCCCCCAAACACGCTGCTGCCACTGACATACTCTCAAAGTGACATCTGTCAGATTAGCCTCCTGTCCAGAGCTAGGGCCCGCAGGAATGGGGCACAAGACAGGTACATCCTAGCTAGAGAGAGGCGGCAGCTGCCCCAGAGTGACCACACAGCAGAGCCAGCCTCGGGGAAAAGCCTCAAAGGGAGGCGCAGGCAGCCTGGGGTGGAAGGGGCTCCCGGGAGGCAGGGCACTGAGCTGAGTAGGAGAGATGCCCAAGGCACAGCGATGACTCTGCTTTTTCCTCGGCTCCCCCAGCAGAGGTTTCAGCAGTTCCAACATATGTCTTTCCTCTATAGATGAAAGGGAACTGCTCTCGGGGGAGATTTGCTCCTTTGCATTTTAAACTTTGTGACCAACTTTAAACAAACAAACAAAAAAAAAAGAGGGTGGGGCATGGGGGCAGAGTTCCCATTTACTCAAACTACAGTTTTCATTCCTCCGTCTAACTTCATAATTGGGCAAATAGATTCTACTCCTTGGTGGGCAGAAAAGGGAGGCAAGGCGCATGTTATGCAGCTTCCTGCAACTCTAATTAAGTTCCGTACCGTTTGAACCCGCAATATACACATGGTAATCTCAGAAGAAAACAAAAATTAGAGCCTCTTTCAACAAGCTGCCTGGGGGGTCGTTAAGCATTTCTGTATTCTCCTCCTCAGCACCCTGCCACAGCCGTCCCGCAGGGGTGCTGCGGGGGGTGCTCTGGGCTCCGCGGGGAGCACATCACCCTGCTGGGGCTGGGTGTCGGGGGAGTCCTCGGAGGCTGGCATTTTCCCTGAACCTCCTCCACCCCCTCGCAAGCTCCACACACATTCTAGGAGCCTCCCAGTGCAGCCCGACTCCTGGATTACTTCTCCACACTACTGGTGTGCACCGTTCAAGGAGTCCACAAATGCTCTCACTGCCGTGAGGGTCTCGGCGGCCAATCACGTGACCTTCCCTTGGTAACATTTTCGTATGGGCTACCTGCCTTTGTTGGGAAAACTCTTCTCCTTAAAAAAAGTATGATGATTATGTGTCCCCTCCATGGATTTGTGAGGCCCTTGTATTCTCAGGATCTGAGAACGTGACACACGACGCTATTACTTTGTTTTTACAGTTGACCCTTGAACAATGCAGGGGTTTGGGGTCAACCTCCCGTATAGTCAAGCACCTGCCCACAACTACAGGATGCCATCTGTTGTGTTGAACAATGCAGTTTAAATGTTGCCTGTGCGCATATATGCGCAAGTACATAGATTTTTTTCAATCGACAATTTTGAAAAAAACTTGCTATGAACCACACAGCCTCACAGACAACAAAAGCTTATAGCACTGATAAATATAATAAAGCAACTGTAGATGCATTTTTTTCTCTTCCTTACAGTTTTACTTAATGAAACATGTATTAATTGGTTGTTTCTGTTCCTGGTGAGGCTTCTGGTCAACCGCAGGCTTTCAGTAATTAAGTTTGGGGGGAGTCAAAAGTTATGTGCAAATTTTTGACTACATGGGGATCAAAATTCATGGGTAGTTCCCCACAATGAAAGTCTTACGATAAATAAAAAAAAGTTGCCAGCTTTGATGGAAAACATGCCAGAGACTCTGAAGCACGGGCTTCTAGTTCAGCTTATCTGGTCCTAGGCCGCTCACTTGTTTTTCTCTTATTTGTTGAGAGACAAGAAACATTTGGCCTCCCTGGAATTCCACTTTCTCAGCTGTAAAACTAGTTGATTCTACTCCCCACCCCATATAACACACACATTATTTCCTAATACTGTTGAAGGATCAGGGAAACCATACATGTGGAAGTATTTCGAACAATGCTACCATGTTATGCAAATATAAGCTCTTTTAATTATAAACCCCTGCATTCAAATCTGATTTGCTTTTTCTCTTACACTTCAATGCCAATTCTAACTCGATTTAGTCTCCACAGCTTAATTATGCCTGGACTGATAAAGTTTTAAATATTTAAATTTCACCTAACCTACTCTAACTTTTAACCTGAATCCCCCGCCCCTACATGTTTTAAACCCATTACTTCCTGAAGCATCCTTGTTGACTAACAAGAAAAATAGATTCCTCTGCTCTCCCTAACCCGCTCCCCGCATCTGTAAACAGCTACCATGCACCCCTGTCTTCTCTCCTGAAGACTGAACGTTCTCAGGTCTCCCAGCCTTTTCTAGAGGCCCCATTTTCAGAGTCTTTCATCATTTTTGTTGCTCTTTTGAAACCGCTGACAAATTTGTCTATTTTTTTTTTTTTTTTTTTTTTAGTGCGCCATCCCAAGTGAAACATGGCAGCCCTTCCTATAAAGAGCTAAGGATGGCCCCGTGGAGTCCAACCATCACCTTTTTAGTTTTATCCTTGACAAGTCTGCTAATGCAACAAAGGGCAACATGACCTTCCTTCTTTTTTTTTTTTTCTCCCAACAGCATCACACCGTTAACTTTTTGTCAGGTGTCAACTAGCGTAAAGCAGAGCACCAGAGGACAAAAATGACTGAAATTAACTTACTAATCATCCTCTTAGCCACATCACCTATAGCAGCATTTCATAACTATTAGGTTCTAAATAAATATGGAGTGGGTCTATAAATATTACTCGTACCCCAAATGGTAATGTTTTCATATTCTTTATTTGATGAAGTCCTTACGTTCGTGATTGAACATACTGAAGAATAGAATAGCCATGGACGATTCCAATGGGATTACTAAAGAACACAATAAAGTTGGTTTTGTAAAACCAAGGAATCAGAATGAGATGAGCAAAAGAAGGGCTTACTGAATTTTATTGACATAATGTAGCTCTTCACTTACATGAAAGTTCCTGGATATTCTACCAGAGAACCAGGAACACATATCATGAAAGTAATGACCAATTATCCTCAAATCAATTACTGTATGTGCTAGATGACCTTATGGGGTTGAGCTGCACTGTCAAACTTGCTTAATATTTGATTTTCCAGGAGCAAGTCTAGAGAAAATAAGGAAGGATTTGGCAAAGTCAGAAACTACAGCATAGGAAGCCTTGATATTCCATTGTATCTGCTAAGCAGAAAAAAAAAATCCTGCCTGCTTTTCTTAATGTCAAAACACAGGTCAGGAACCCAGGAGTTACATCAGGGCTTCCTTTTGGAGGGATGAGTAAATGAAAGGGAAAAATGTAATCTCATGCAGATCAGGAGATTGAATTTAAAGAGACCTAGGATAGTAATGATATCCTTTTATTCTCTAAGTATTTCCAACATTTTATCTTATCAGACTGGCTAAGGACCTGTTGCTACCAAGTTATACAATGAGAAAACATGAAGGGCATCAGTAACAACACAGCTAATCTTCTTTAGCTATTCAGAGAAGAAATGACCCACAGTTTAAACACAGTCCTTTCAAGGGGGAGAAGGGAAGAACAAAGGGGGGAACCAGGGATTCTCCTACAATTTTAACCATCCTAGAATAAATTATGCACCCTGGACTGCAGAACTTTTTTTTAAATAGTTGACAAACATATCTTTAAGTATGGTTTTTCATTGAAAATACACAAAGCCAAACTAACCTAAACGACTGTCATCAAAGCTTTAAGAATATCATTGGCTAAAATAAATACATATCTTTTGAAAATAAGTCCCAAGAAAGTTTTCTTGTGTAGTTATCAAGTACATATTAGAAATTTCAAGAAGGACCTAAAAGTTATAAAAATGCATTTTAAGAACAGTTTAGTCAGGGAGTGGGGTATAGAGATATAAAAATTATAAGACCCAGGATAAAGACCATCTGCAATAAATGGTGTTGGTAAAACTGCAGAGATGCATGCAAAAAAATGAAACTAGACCACTTTTCTTTTACTATATATCAATAAAAAAATAAACTCAAAATGGTTTGGAGACTTAAATGTAAGGCCAGAAACTATAATACTCCTCGAGGAGAAAACAGGCAGTAAACACTTCGACATTGGTCTTAACAATATCTTTTCAGATCTGCCTCTTTGAGCAAAGGCGACGAAAGCAAAAATAAACAAATGAGACGGCATCAAACTGCAAAAACTTTACCACCGCAAAAAAGTCAGGAACATGATTAAAAGGCAAGCTAGGTAATGGGAATTATATCTTCAAAGGATATCTCTGACAAATGGTTGAGATCCAAAATACATAAATAGCTCATAGAATTCAACATAAAAAAACCCAATTACGAAATGGGCAGAGGACCTAGTAGACAAACATTTCTCTAAAGAGGACACAGAGATGGTCACCAGACACATGCAAAGATGCACAACGTCACTCATCACCAGGAACAGGCACATCAAAACCACCGCGAGACGTCACCTCACACCCGTCAGAATGGCCGCCACCAGAAAGACAACACAGGAAAGGGCTGGCCAGGATGTGGCACACAGAAAACACTTCTATACTGTTGGGACATTGTATGAAGAAGCAGGATAGAGATTCCTAAAAATAATTAAAACTAGGATCTACTATACGACCCAGCCATTCCACTTCTGGTCATTTATCCAAATAGATGAAAATCACTGATTTGAAAAGATCTATGCACCCCTATGTTCACTGAAGAAGTATTTACAATAGCCAATATATAGGAGCAGCCTAGGTGTCTGTGGATAGATGAATGAAGAGGATGTGATACACACACATACACACATTTACACACAATGGAATATTAGGCATAAAAAAAGAATAAAATCTTGACCTTTATGCTGGTGACTATTACCTAATTCATGGATCTATCCTTGCCTCTTGGCCTAGCACTTCATCCACATATATGGCCATTCCTTCCTGGTTGCCTCTCACTATGCACCCCTAAATGCTTTGTATTTCCCTAAGGTCTACCCTTGGCCCTGAGCCCTTTGGCTTATTTTCATGACTTTCATTCACATGCCGGTGGCCTTTATTAAGTTAAGAATCTCTGGTTGCATATTCAGACTCAAGGTTCTTTAAGCAAAAGAAGGAATTTATTTTCCAGAAATAATGGTGGTTCTAGAACTTGGGTCCAAGAACACATCCCAGATCAGGGAAGGTCCAATCTCAAATTCCTATAAGAAACGATCAGTCCTGCTCTGGTCAAGCATTCACACTGGTCCTGACAAGGATCAGCAGAGCAACACCCGCGGCACCAAGAGGCTGGCCATGCGTCCCTCCTTGGGGGAGACAGGGGCGATGTGGTAAGATGGGGTCATTTTGTGGTGGACCGAAAGCCTAAAGAATGTCTGAGACAGCCACCAAATCTACGCCTACACCTCAGACTTTTTTTGCAAGGTTAAGTCCTAATCCAGTATTTGAGGACTTTTTTATCATTGTCATTTGTTTGGCTTGGGCTATAGCAGCATGCAGTTCAGATGCCGTTCCTCAGTGTATTGTTTTACCCTGCCCCCAAAACAGAGATAATGCCGCATGCTAGATACAAGGGGGAAAATCACCTCAAAATAGGATACTTGCTGGAAGTTTTTAATGAGGCATTAACAGCTCTGTAAATTAAAGTTCTAATTTCGCACAGTCTTACCAAGTAAACAAGGAGAGAGCAGCATCAGATGTAGCATGGCACTTGCTTCCTCCACTCCACACGTTTTAAGTAAGTGTCAAATTGATTTTGCAATCCTTAATTATATTTCTCTAATTTTTTTTCCGACTACTGAATTTGTAAGTATGCAGAAGAAATTGGTTTTCAGCAAACTATTTTTCTCAGTTAAACCTAATAGCATAGCATATTAACACCAATTATAAAACATTACCGAGGTTCCATAACATCTACACAGGAACTGGTAAACTGCATGTGCAAACGTGTATTTTGTATTTTTACTAATTCTATTATTTTTATAATAAAACACTTAAAAATAGACTAATGCCAGCCCTTTCTGTTCATAACATTTTTTTGTCCTACTGTGACTGAGAGCAAAGGAAATCCTGTTCTGTAGAGAAAAATAATGTTTCTTTAAAACGATACAGATTCTTACTATCAGCCTAGTTTAGTAACTTTTCCTATGTTCTATAATATACAGTGAATAACAATTTGTTGCAGGGGAAATTTGGAGTGTTGAGCCTAATCGAAAGTATATACATTGTTTAACTCTCTACCTAAAGGAGTTCACGACCAATAAATTAAATAATATAATATAAACATTGATTTTTATTTCTCCACATAAGGTAAAAGCAATTTTTCCATTACAAAGTAGACCAGTGGTTCTCATACCTGAACGTTGCGAGAATCACCTGGAGAACTTTCTCTGGCATCCATCTGAGTGAGGTATAATTTACGCGCAATAAACTGCATCCATGCAAAAGCTGCGTACAATTCAGTCAGTGCTGAGAGCTGCATCCCCTGTAAAACCACCCCTGGGATCACTCTTTTGGGCAAATATTTAACTATTTTGGCAGACAGGGAACTGACATGGGTTGAGGCTTCAGGTCTTAAGAAGATTGGTCTATTTCTATTTTTCATTCGCTCATAGGATTTCAATAGAAAGCCCGAAAGTGTGGTGTATTTAACAGGACCCTCCCCCTTCATAATCCCTGAAGTCTAATATTTTGTCTCTCAAGCCATGCTTTTTCCCCTCTCAAGATCATGCAACGTAGGAATCAATCAATCAGAAAGAGAAGGTAAAGACAAACAAAAGCCTCACCTAAATTGTTCTCCATATTTCTAGAATCTTGATCCCTCAAGTCCTGGCAGGTCTAATTACTCAGTAATGTTTTTAAACATATTTTTAAAGAAATTTTATCCAGTTTTTTTCTTCCCCACAACCCCCGTCCCCAGCAGGATTTTTTGATATGCCTCATAGCTGGAGACAGAAGTCACTCGTAATTATTTAATTACATGTTTGATGCATGATTTCTCTGCAGGACCTTAGGCTCCCTCAGTAAGGGACTGTGCCTGTTTTGCTCAATATTCTTTCTAAATTAATACCAGTCATAGCGTCTGACCAAGGGAGGGGGAGGAGCAATGAGAAAGAGCCGCCCATGGAGTGACCAAATGATTGCGTTCCTTCATTTAAATAAAGGTAGATGTAGAAAGCAGAGTCAAAAGGCTTAAAAACCAGGTTGCAGAGAACAGAAGGGGAACCCGGTGACAAAGAAAGCTCTTTCTAGCTTAGAAAGGATATAATGGTTGAGGGCACATCGGTGGGAATTAAGAAAAGTCCTTTGTTTTGAAAAATTGTTGATCTTGAAAAAAGCATCTACAGTAAAGAAGCGGGGGAAATGCAGGTGACAACGGATTTAGGAGTGACTGATAGGCGAGGACGCAGACACACGGAGTCTCGTTTTAAGAAGACTGCTTATGAGGAAGAGAGAACTGGAGTGAGAGTTGCAAGTGCACCTTCAAATGTAAAGGTTGCCACTAGGAATGCAAAAATGAGATGCAGAACATCTGAACCCTAGAGGAAGAAGACAGGCCAGTAACAGGCCAGAGGCCAGAGCTTTCCAGATTGCATAAAGTGAACACACATGTAGTAGAGAGAGGGTATAAAAGACTACCACTGAGATTTATGTGGTTCAACCACATAAAATATAAGGATGGAAGGAAAGGTACCTAACTGAAAATCCTGCATTCTAAAAACATCAGCCATAAATGCATAGGCAATAATGACCACACAGACACGTGCGCCTGTCCTACACAGTGATTCCTGCACTGAGTTCTGACGAGGCTCCATCTTAAAGATGACTCACGGAGCCACGGAGCAGGGAGGTGACTCGTGCAAAGCTGCTCACAGCATGTGGAGGAGCCAGATTTTAAACACGGGGGGGGGTCTGACCCCTGAGCCCCACACATGACGACCACTTCCGTCAGGACTGGAAGGCCAACATCAATGCCCCTGAAATGGAATCCAATCAGTCTGATGCTGTTAACCCATCCATAGCATTGATCACTGTTGTTTATAAGGCACTTTCAAGATTAGAAGTGCTCTTTATTGTACTCTATATGTTTATTACGACTCTCTTCTGAAACCTATGGCAATAAGCCCTAATGCTATGTGTAGGTAAAAGTGTCAAGATGTTCATTAACCTCAAAATTTAATAAGCTTAAGGAGATCCTGTGTTGAAGAGATGGGCGCCACCCAGTTCCCAGAGAACTGTGGCGGGACAGAAAACAGCTCCTGCCACAGCACTATCGTTACAACGATGGGCACAGAAGTACCTTCACCAGCAACTAAGGACCGTTAACGAGAATTTCCTCTCGTTTCTATTATCTAGCTTAGCGCATGCTTTCTTACACACCTTAGGCCAACAGAGGCTCAAAAAATCTCACTATGGCTCTAAGTTATCCGTACTTCCAAAACAGCAAGCAGAACAGCATTCAGGCAGGGCAGGCGTCTTGATGGGGAGCCATGGAACGGCTTCAAGCAAGATGATTCGTTTGAATAGCAGTGTGGAGAAGAGGGGAAGAGTTGGTGTAGAGACCCACGACGCAAGCCTGGACGAGAGAGGAGAGGCAGAAGCCGTGAACGGATCCGAGCGACATGCCAGACAAGCGGACAAAGATGGAGCGGCTGATGGGGCACGGGGAAGGCAGCAGGAGCGGCATTCGGACATCCGTGCTGAACACAGGTGTCGCGGTGGAAAGCGTGTGCTTGACAGTGTGGCATGAGCATGTGAGAACACGTGTGCGGTGTGCACATCAGGTGACAATACATCTTGGCTTGATAACAAAAGCGATGGGAAAAGCAGATGCTTTACGCTGTTTAAGAGTGTTACCAGCTAACAAAACTGGTTGCTCCAGTGAGCGTTTTATTCTATCACACCGGCATGGTCGTCTCAGCACGGCTCACTGGCCACATAAGGCCCAGTGGAGAAACTGCATGCTGTCTCGAGATATTTTTTATTATCCAGCACTACTCCGTGTGTGTGTGTGTGTGTGTGTGTGTGTGTGTGTGTGTGTGTGTTGATTCTCTCCTATTTCTTTTATCTGAGCTACACTAATACCCTTCTTTCGGCTTCTTGGAATTAGGAAAAAAGAAAGGAAAATGTATTGTTAATGAGAAAATGTATGAATTTTAAGAAATAGGACTACACTTTAAAGCTGGAATAGGCACACTACCAGCCCGCTGCCTGTTTAAAAAAATTAGCAACAAGAAAAGAAAGAGGGGCACCCCATTCAGTTACGCATTGCCGGTGGCCACTCTCCCCCTCTCAGGGCAGAGCTGCACAGTTGGGACAGAGACCTCACGGCTCACAGATCCAAACAGCTCACAAGTCAAAACTACGTCTGTAAATCCCTGCTCACACCGACTCTGAAAAGTTAAAGAGGTGGTGGGAGAGCTGTTCACTCAAAGGCAAACGTGCAGTTTCACTAACTTCACCTCTTTGGCCACAGTAAATGGGTATGCACGTTTTGGCCAAAGAAAGAGAAAAGCCATGGGTTGAAATAATTCTTTTGTGCAACTGAAGATAAAATTCGAAAGTGAAACGGAATCGACTCCCAGGCCAACCCCACCACGAACATTTCAAACACAAGGTCACAGAAATGTGCTTTGACATGTGACACTGCAAAAATTCATGGTTAGAACACGTGACATCATCATACACTGGCCTTTATGATGAATGTGGGGAACGGGGAGGAACGGTCCTCTCCCACCGGACAACGCCGTCGATGCCATCAGAAGGACGTGCCGATACCTCTCCACCACAGCTAATAAAAACTAAACAGTCGGAGCATTTAATTCGTAATATCCCTGTGTCACACCACGATTAGCCTGACTTCTGTTACCCCTACACATTTGGATCCTGCCCCTCTCATTCCACACCGGTCAGCTCAACCAGACGTGCTTGTCACCGTCAGACACACGCAAGAAGCCTCGTCACGGCCCAACAGCGACTTCCTGCATGACTTTGTTCCCAAGTTCCGTGTTCTCACTCCTGCCTCTATGTTTCCACATCATCACTGCCTGTTCCTTAAACCACTCGATCGTAGAGTAGATTCATATCTTTGTTTTGCAGTAACTACGTCCGAAATCTGACATCAAAGGTTAAATAAAATCCGTGGTTCAAATCTGCCTTGAGAAAACTTGGCATTTTATTTTGTTGTTTTTTTTTTTAAGCACTTTCTGGCAAAATTATTTGCTTCTAGTCACAGGAAAACAAATACTGGGACACCAAGGGTGTTGAAGGTCAGAATTAATATGCTTTTACTAATTAGTCTACCTGAAGGACTTTGCTCTGCTTGCACCTTTACTATAACTGCTTATAATCAGCTTTCCTTTAATGAAGGGCTTAAAGGTCCCAATTTACTAAAAGTAATAAAAAATAATAACAATAACGGAGAAATATCATACCATAAAAATTATAAAATATGTGCTTTTAAAGCATATTGATTTTGGTTGCATTTCTCTTTTTGTAGATCGGTAATTAACCGTATTCCTGGA
The DNA here is from genome assembly GCA_004026765.1 of Micronycteris hirsuta. Lineage (NCBI taxonomy): Eukaryota > Metazoa > Chordata > Mammalia > Chiroptera > Phyllostomidae > Micronycteris > Micronycteris hirsuta. The sequence goes on from PVJI01000777.1 coordinate 77,774, forward strand.
TCCTAAAGAGTTCTAGTGCAGCCACTTTGGGGAAGGCAAATGAAACACTCTGAGACCAAAATGTGTGACAATCATTTAGTGTCCTTGAGCAGTATTATTATGAGCAAAGTATCCAGAGTTCTCATCTGCAAGATATTCAGCATCAGTAATCACGTGTCTCGTGAAGACAAATAAAAGGGAATTACATCCAGGTGCTCCTGTACGCACCCATCCCCAGTGGTTTGCTACAAAGATCTCCCTGAAGGCAGGTGCCGACTCTGGACAGGGTCACCAGGAGCGGCGGGTTACAAGGCAGTTGTGATTGGCATCTGGATGTGACGATAGTCAGACCTTCCCCCAGATGATCACGGGCCTGTTTTCACTGATAGGAGAAAATAAAGTGACAGAGAGAGGATCGCCTCTGGAATGCTGATGTGAGCCATGGTTTCATTTTCTGTTCCTACCACATTTTGTTTGGATTGCAAGCCTTACATGGAAGGGACTGGAGTCTCTGTAAATTGAGTGGCTTTATTCTGAATTTCTGAACAAAATGGGCATTTTTCCCTCTGAGGACTCTGTCCTCTATGTCCCCTTGCATTTGCAACAGGGAGGGAAAGCTCAGATTCGATTTCTGTTTTGGGCAAAAAAAGTACTGTTAACTCCCTGCTACCAGGACATTATTTCACCCTGGGTACTTTTGTGACATTCCAGTTGCAAGATCACGACATGATGTTGAATTTGCTGCTTCTTTGCAGCCTCAGATATACCTACCCCAAGAAAGGAATTTCCTTGTGATGCTGAGGGATGCTCCCAGTGCCACGAAGTTCTTTGGATTAGTAGAGATAAAGAGGAAATTTATGTTAATCTTCAATTGTGAAGATAATGTGATAAAAAAGCATCATAACTGAATAATCTGTTTTAAAATCTAGGTGTTTTTAAACTCACAGATGCCTTGGTAATAAGCACTGTTTTGAATTTCTGAGGCTACTTAAATATTCTATCGTCACAGATTTGGAATTATAGAAGTTGAAGGCATTGGTCATTTAGTACAGCCCTCAATTTAGAGGGAAGCATGGCCATACCCACAAAAATGTAGTGTATCCAACTTCTTAACATTAGGAAGATTCACTTAACACTAAGTAACACAATTAAATACCACATTTTAATATAGTATATTGCATATTATTTATACCCCAAATATAACTTTTAGGCAACCCTATCTTGTATATGTGACAGCAAATGAATTAACAGAATGTTGATTTTATAATTTGCAGAAGACTCTTAGAAAAACTCCTGTCCCATCATCAGCACTTAATAAATATTTGTTCAATGAGTAATAGTTAACAGCTAATGTTTAGTGACTATTAAGTAATGTGCGTGGCAGACAGCTTGCCAAGTTTATGAGGTGGGCTACCTCCTGTAATCCTTTCCTACCTGCTAGATACCAATAAAGCATGAAGCATTATTTTCTCAATTTTAAAGAGAAGGAAACAGTCACTAAAATGACTATGTGGTTTATCTAATTGCATTTAGCTACTAAATAATGGAGCCGGGATCTGAAAATGATCAGTCTGATCCCAAAGCCCTCACTCTCAATCATACAGAAGAGAGAGAGTTAATATATGGTCTTTAATTTATACTATGATGTAAGTGACTGATAATACACTCTTCCTGAAAATTTGACTTTTTTTTTTTAAAGATTTTTTTTATTTACTTATTTTCAGAGAGAAAGGAGAAGGGAGGGAGAAAGAGCAATGTATGGTTGCCTCTCACATGGTCCTCACTGGGGACCTGGCCCGCAACCCAGGCATGTGCCCCGACTGGGAATCAAACCGGGACCCTCTGGTTCCCAGCCCGCACTCAATCCACTGAGCTACACCAGCCGGGCTGAAAATTTGACTTTTAAAAGAACACTGAATCAGAAAGGAAAAAGGGTCACCTAGGGGAAAAAAGAAAAGGTTCATCTGGTTATATTCCTGCCAAAAGATAGATTTTGACAGTTTATTTATAATACTAAGCTTAATAATTTACAATATTAAGCAACACGTTGGGACATATTCATATGTTTGAGCTGTTTTCGTTATATGAGGTAAGATATTTAAAGCAAATAAGAGGAGTGAGTTATATAGAGAGATCCTTTCTTGAACTGCAAAAATGAGATGTTTGTACTGAGACTTTCAATATTTTGCTCATGACTATGTAAGAAGTTATGCATGTATTTATAAATCTTATCATTGATGAGTTAACTCTGATATTTCTGATATATAACATATATATATAAAATAATACACATCATTATACATTTGTTTTTTAATGTTATTTGAAGATCTCCATTCAAATTTCAAGAATCTTTTTACTTAAGAGTTTGAGATTTTGAAATAAATAATTCAAAATAAAAACCATCAAAGTTCTATTTGTGATTATTCACTTTTTAAATGTAACTCATCATTTTAGAGATTTCCAGGATTTGCTCATTAAGTTTGCCTCAGAATATAAAAACTGCATAAAATCTACAGGAATGTGAGGTGAAAGGGCCATTTGACACACAGGACTTCAGTCCATTTAAAATAATCTCATTAGGTGTTACATACCTAGCTTCAAGTAACATTTTGGAATTAACTGTTTGGCGGGGGGCAGGGGGAGAGCTGATATGCAATTACTTTAGAACTTACAAATAAATAACAGCAACACCATTGACTGTTTGTTACCTGAAAAGCTCATAACCAGAAAGCAAATCCAAAAAGGTTAGCAGTGCTGGGTAAAGAATGTTTGGGCAACCACTATTTCACCTCCCATCCCATTTACTACTTTTAAACACTTCTTATTCCACACCTTCCCCAGAACTGCCCTCATGTGCCCCAGCCCACTTCCATGGCCAAGCGCCAGCTTTGGAAGCAAAAGCCTCCGATTTACACTTCAATCCTGAAATTCAGTAGCTGTGGTATGGTGGAGAACCCACTTACTGAAGCCTCACTTCCTACACACCACAAGGGTAAAAATACCTCCTTTACAGGGCAATAGGGGGACTGAATGGGGGGATATGTAAGTAAAGCAAATGGAAGCTGCTACCTATAAGCTTACCCTCTACTAAGGAAGATGCATGGTTAAGAAAAGCCGTTGAGTTGGTTTGGTAAAACTGTCTAGTTCATTAATGGGTAAACTTCATTAAACCATGGCATACCTCAATAAAATTATTCAACCAAAAACACCAACTGAGCCAGAAAATCAATCAATAACTTGAGGCCAGAGGACCCAAATAGGCACTTCTCCAAAGAGGACATACAGATGATCTGGCCAATAGACAAATGAAAAGATGTTCAATGTCACTAATCAGCAGACAAATGCAAATCAAAACAATGAGGTATCACCCCACACCTAGAATGGCTATCATCGTCAATCAGCAAACAAGTATCGGCGAGGATGTGACAAAAGGGAACCTCGTGCACTGTTGGTGGGGTTGTAAATTGGTGCAGCTGCCATGGAAGACAGTGAGGAGGTTTCTCAAGAAATTCAAGATGGGACTCCCATATGACCGAGCAATCCCAGTTCTGGGTACTTATCTGAAGACATACAAATCACTGATTTGAATAGATATACGCTATGTTTATTGCAGGATCATTTACAATAGCCAAGATATGGGAGCAACCGAAGTGTCCACCAATAGAAAATTAAATAAAGAATAAGTGGTATATATACGCAATAGAATATTACTTGGCCATGAAAAAAATGAAATCATACCATTTGTGACAACATGGATGGACCTAGAGGGCATTATGGTAGGTGAAATAAATCAGTCAGAGAAAGACAAACACTATGATTTCACTTATATGCAGCATCTTAAAAACGACATAAATGAACAAACAAAACAGAAACAAACTCATAGGTACAGAGGCAAACTGATGCCTGCCAGATGGCAGGGGGTTGGGAACTGGGTGAAAAAAGTTGAAAGGATTAAGAAGTCCAAATTGGCAGTTACAAAACAGTCATGAGGATGTAAAGTACAACTGAGGGAATATAGTTATTAATATTATAATTATAATACTATTGTAATATGTATAATGTCAGGTGGGTACCAGATTTATCAGCGGGATTACTTTGTAAGTTATATAAATTTCTAATCACTATGCTATACACCAGAAAATATTGTAATATTGAATGTCAATGGTAAATGAAAAATAATTTTTTAAAGAAACACACTCAATAACTTGATGTAGACCGATTACTTTTAAAGTAAAAGAGAGCCTTAAAAGTAAGACAAAACCTCCGAAATAAGGAGCCACCATTGCCCGAGAAAGTGCCCCAATGCAGAAGAATCTCTTCTTCCCCAGGAATCCCAAAACCCTGGGGAGCAGTTCACTCCAAAACTGTGATTTCCCTGCCTCGTCCTTCAAGTGACGTGCGCTGCAAACACATTTTCTGTGCAGCTGGAGGCTTCGTTATAAACAGAAGGACCCTGTTTAGTGAGGCCGGTGCTAACGGCCTAACTTTTTTAAAGCAGGATTTGGAACCCTTCCCAGACACTGCATCTGCCCCAAGCCCTTGCCCCTCAGAGTGTAAGGCCGGCTCGGGAGACCGCGCAGACGACTAAATGTATTAACGGTGGACATGCCACTCTATCTTTCGCTGCTGCAACAGGAGGTGTTCCCATCAAAAATCTGTCTGCTGGCGAGCCAGCAAATGCAAGCTGACACGCTCGCCGGGCTATACACAGGTGCGGGAAGCGGATGCTGTCCCCTCGAAGAAACCCATCACGAGCCATGTGTGGGGCCAGCGAGGTAGTTTTTAGTTCCATTTCAAAAAAAGTCTCCCTTTTAATCCTTAGATTCTTTTTCCAGATAACCGTTGTTTTTTCTTTTCCTTCCTTTCTTTGACTTTTAGAAATACTAAGCAGAAGGTTAGCATGTGAGAGGAGCTCCATGGTTGACTTTCTAACTCTCACTGAAGATCGTGGGGTACCAGGGCCTGTACTGAGCATTCATTAATCACACCATCTCTCAGCGGGAGGGCCATCATGATTCATTACAAACACACCTCAGCAGCAAACTGTTTGCTACGTTAGGTGAAAAGAAAACAATGACATGCAAGCTACGTTTCATAATGTGGATTCCATTTCACTGCCCTCAACCCACGCACCATTTTAAAGCTGAGTTCTTTGCTCCAAAATGACTTTCTCGCTGATGAAATTAACAGCATAATGAGTTTCCAGAATAATACAGATCCTATCCTTTGTAAATTGGGAAAGTGAAGCAGGAATCACCAGGAGTTACAGTTTCCTCTGTCTATAGCGAAGTAATGCTCTTGGATACCGTAAGTCATAGAGGTGACAGGCCTTCCAGAATCCCGTGGTAACAGTAAGACCAGGATTTGGAGGACAAGGTGAGGCAGAGTTGGGTGCTGTCTCTATTTAAAATTTTGATGCTTTATCGGAGATTGCTTTGCATTGATTTTCATTTTAAAAAATTATCACACTGAAATAGTATTTATATTGATTACTGAGTTTTCTGCTGCTTTTAAATTCTGTGCCTGAAGCAAATGCCTCACTCACCTTACTCTAGTGCTGGCTTATGGAAGGTATGTTTTTCCTGAAATAACTTTTTTCTATAACAGTCTTCACAGAACAGGGGGTATTCACGGTTGTTCTACTTTTTATTTTTAAATGACATCACATAAGTATTAGGGATACTTATCTGAACAAAGTTAAAGAGCTCTCTTATATTTTTCCAGAGGCTTCCATAACCAGAGGCATATTGAGAACCTCCAAGAGCATGAGGCATTTCTCACACTCATCTGCCCCAAGAACTTTTACACAGTCAGTGAATAATATTCTGATAAAAATGGCTAGTGATTTGAGTCCAAGAACCATTTTTAACACATATTTTGACCCAATAAGACAGACTTTCCACATCTATGTATTTTTCTTTTCTTTTCTCCACTTATACGCCCCCACTCCAGAATACAAAAAAGATACACATGTTCGCTAAACATTCAAGCTAAAGTCATCAAAGGACTGAATTAGTATTTCTATAAACAGACGCAGTAAAAATTCATTGCAAAAAGGATATCAAAGTAATAGAAAACATTTTCGGTCTTCAAGCCTCTTCAATAAAGTGAGGTCAAACCCGCTTACCGGTAAAATCCGTGTTGATGGGGTGGGTGGTGCTGGGAAATCGGCAATACCCTTGTCCTGTGAAGCGCATGCCCTTCACCATCCTGGCCCCCGGGCCTGGGAGAGAGGACTCTCTCCTTTCCAGCTGATAGACGGGAGAAGGGCCGTTCAGTTCTTCTGGTGGAAGCCATCGGGCACTGATGGTGGTGCTGCTGACCCCTTCCAGCAGAGGAGGCCGCAGCCCGACTGGTGCTAAAGGTTAGAAAACACCAGTTACATTGGAGAATTCAGGTGCTGTTTCTAGACACAGATCCGCACGCACATGGCCCTGTGCACGTGTGCATTTCGCACTCAAGATCAAATCCTTTAGGCTCTCAAGTATGTATGTGGTTCTAAGAACTACAAACACAAGAAAAGAGTTCATCTAAGAAGGGAACAGAATTTAAATGACTATCAGAAGACAACAGTGGCTTAGAGGGTGCTCAGTTCACCCCCTCCCATGAGCAAAATGCAAAATGCAAAATGAAACATACATGTACAGAGACCGCAGCTGCTCCCAAGACAACTGGGCAGTGAATGGCCAGGTTCTGACAACAAAGGAGAGAAAACGAGGAAGGAGAGAGGGGCCTGAGCTGGGATGCCAGGGAACCCTCCGAGAACTGTGGGGGCTCTCCCTGCGCAAGAGCGAAAGCATCCTTGTCTAGGTCCCCTCTGCCTTGCTCAGGGTGCAGATGCCCTATTGGGGCAGCTCTGACCTACCTGCAAGATCAGGCAGCCCCTCCTCCACAGCTCCCTTGCCTGGAGCCTCCAGCCTCTGCGCCAAGGGAGCAGCGGGCAGGACCAACAGGGCATCGGCACTCACATGGGGGCCTCCCTGTGCAGGGCTGCTCTCCCTTCCCGCTGGTGCCCCAGGCTCTGTGAGTGTTGACCTGGCTCCCAGCAGCTTCCGGTAGAAGAGACTACCCTGTGTGTGGTCTCTTCCACACACAGGTCCCTTCTACAAGGGGCCACTTTTGCTGCGACAACACAAGAGAGACTTTATAGAGAAGGTCAGGAGGCTCACAGAACTCTCCAGGAGCTGCGGGAATTCCCCAGATCAGAGTGGCTCAATGACGTCCACCTGCACGGGGTGGGTGGGCTCTCTAGCCCGGTGCTCCGACTTTCCTTCAAGATCTCGGGAAGCCAGCTGCACCGAACCAAGGGAGCAATCAGCATCAATTCAGCATTTCTACAGGGGGCACCTGGCCTCTCCACCCGGCACTGCTCCAGCTCAGCACACTTTAGGCATCTGCTCCCAAGCTCTGATCAGCCTGCCAAAATCACCTGGCTGACGCCGTCTACCCAGGGCCAGCTTCTACAGAGGGCCACATTTCCAAGACTGGGAGACACAGCTATTTTGTCTCATTGTTATAAGCAAGCACAGAAAGTCAAACAAAATGAAAACACAGAGAAATATCTCTCAAATGAATGAACAAGAAAAATCCCCAGAAAGAAACCCTAAGGAAACAGAAATAAGTCACTTGCCTAATAAAGAATTCAAAGAAATGGTCATAAGGATGATCATCAAACTAGAGAGGAATGTAGGGAGAATTTCAATGAAGAAAAAGTGTAAGAAAAAACCAAGCAGACATGAAGAATACCATAATTAAAATTTAAAAAAAAGGAAGAAAGAAAGAAACACATTAGAAGAACTCAACAGCAGATTAGCTAGCACTGAAGAACAGATCAGAGAGGTGGGGGAGAGATTAGTAGAAAGTGACCAATCAGAGCAGCAGGAAAAAATAAAAAATGAAGATAGTTTGAGGACCCTCCAAAAGAACATCAAGTGCTCAACAATTCGCATTACGGGGATCCCAGAAGGGATTTCTTCCCGTGTCAACACTAAAATTAATGTTGACTATTTGAACTCTAACCAGTAGTGGGGAACTTAGATTCACAGAGGGATTCTTCCACCCAGCAATTAGTGTATTCTTAGGAAGTGAGCTACAGAGAATGAGTCAAACTAGATTTTTTTTTAATTCTCTTGCTTAAAAAGAAAAAAAAGCATAAAACAAAACCACACAAACTTCCAGCTGGCATGTTGTGTGTCACTTGGAAGAGACAGCCCAGCCTGTTTGAAAGGGGAGCACCCTACGGAGCCATTATCCTCTGAGTCCCCCCGGACCAGAGGGGCAGTTTTAATCAATTAAATCAGACTGCTTACACACACATACACAAAGGATGATGAGAAGAAAAACAGATACTCCTGAACGATTGAACACATGCTCACACCCTGGCTGGTGTGGCTCAGTGGACGGAGTACTGGCCTGCGAAGCAAAGGGTCGCCATTTCGATTCCCAGTCAGGGCACATGCCTGGGTCGCAGGCCAGGTCCCCCGTGGGGGGCATGGGAGAGACAACCACACGTTGATGTTTCTCTCTCTTTCTCTCTCCCTTCTCCTCTCTCTAAAAATAAATAAATGAAATCTTTTTTTTTTGAAATTTATTTGTTCTTTTTTATTACTTTATTGTTGTTCAATTACAGTTATTTGCATCCTCTCCCCTCCCCTCCCCCTCCCTAAATGAAATCTTTTAAAAAAATAAGATAAAATAAACACATGCTCACAAACACAAACTCACTGAGAGGGAAATAAAAGATTGTTTGTCAGATAACAAAGTGAGGGTATTATAGGTATAAATTCGTTAATCTCAAATCAGTAAAATTAAGAGAAAACATACAATCATGGAAAGGGCTCTGCAGAATTTCACTTCCAGATTTAATTTCACTTCCTAATTCCTAATTCTGCATGATTTTTTAAAAATCACTTAAAACATATCTGCCTCAGTTTTCCCATCTATGACATGAGGATAAATTTTCAGTGGAATATTTTGACAAAAACTGCATTTTAAAACCATATGTATAATTGCTTTAGCTTTTACAAAACAAAATTCTGTATCAATACAAAGCACAATTATTACTACCCAATAATACATCTTTCAAACTAGATACAATGAAAGAATATAGTTCATCCACATTCAAGATTTGCATTTACTTAGAAAATCTTCTTAAGCATGTGAAGTATAAAATGGAACTTCAATATCCATCATTTCAAAGGATAACAATGTGCAATGTCTGTTTTTACTTGGAATAAAATCACAATGTTCTTGTATTGTTTGCAATAGCTCTGTAATCCAATTTCTAGTCTGTCTCTTCAATTCATAAGTAGTCTTATAAAATACTTGATAATATATATTCTTCTCTATGCAGCATTTATTACTTTATAATCTGATTAATAGCATATCATTATGCATAAATTTACACTCGCAAAATTTATGTAGTGTGGAGTTGGAACATCATTGGATAAGAACTGAAGGCTAAATGAGCAGAAACTCTGGCTGATGGCAGGTCTTTAAAACCAAATCTATTTATTTCCAAGGAAGAGTTTGTTGTCTATGAAGACTGCATGACCACGTCTTAAAACATCATCAACTTTCCAGTATGAAGACAGGGATCCAGGAAACAGCCTGCCCGCATCTCAGAAGTGTGTGGGGAGCAGCTAACAGAGACGTCCTCAGGCACTGTGTCAATAGAAAATAATTTTGACTCTTTCTCTGAGAAACAGTCAGCAACTGACCCACTTCAACTGCTCTCCCCTAAGTGAGCAGAAGATGAAAAGTTTCTCCCCCTAGACTCTCAGGGATCACTCAGTCTTGCCTCGTCGACTATCTATTCTCTGATGAGGGGGAAAAAAGAACAAAATCCATTTTGCTATTTCCTTCTTCCTGCATGAGTCTCCTTCAAAAGGAATAGGTATAGCAAAACTGATCTGGAAAAGGAGAAAACTAAGGTCCTCATCTGGCGTCTTGAGTCCCTCACTACGGGACACGGGCGAATCTGTCATTTGGCCTCTCAGTTCTTCAATACCTCCTTTGTCGAGGAGCACAGTGGGCCTGAGTACTCTAGGATCCCTTCCAGTTTCAAAGTTCCATGCTTGAACACGTCGGGCACTGTTTCTCCATCAGTAAACCAGGGGAGGTACTGGACATCAGATCCCTCCATTCCTTCAGCGCCAAGCCAACATGTTCCTCAGCCCGAGTAGGGTATATAAATAGGATTTTTTCTTCTGTGTTGTATGACATAATGACAAGCCAGAAAGCCCTGCTTTCAGGGACTTTTAGGGACATCGCCACCTTGGTGAGTACACCCTGCCTGAATGAACCTCATCCTGGTGATCGACAGTCATTTGCACACAGCTCGGGTTGTGCACGCAAAGACAGAGGAAGAGAGAGGAGGAGCCGGGTGGCTGAGCTCCTCCTGGGAGTGGCCATGGAGGCAGTGGGCATGTTCCCTGAAGTCCACCGTTGATAAAAGGCAGTGGCGTGGACTGTAATTATGACATTCTTGCTACCCAAACCTGAAGCTTTTATGAGGCCTCTGCAATTAACTACTTAAATGCATCGTAACACTTGCTTCTCTGACAGCAACGTATTGATTTTTTCATCATTTTCAAGTCTCCTCCAGCACAAATAAATGTACTACAGTTACAGTTAATGCACTGTGTACATGCATTAAACGCCAGTGCGACACAATTTATTATTTGGTGACATATAGAATTGAAGGCTGGCTGTTCAGAAAGTAGCGTCACTCATCCAACATCCATATGGAAACTACCATTGTCCTTGGCATTACCATTTCTCTGACTTGTAGAGACCTTTTTTATAGGATACTGAGGCTTGAGAAAAGATGGGGGAGCTGGATATAAATCTTTTATATGTGTCAGTGTAGGATAAAATTAAAAATAGTCTCACAGAGAAGATATGCTTTATATTTTCCTAAAGGCATCACTGTGGAATCTACGGCAATTTTGTTCAGATGATTTTTTTTGTCTATTTAACTTCATTCCCTGCACATATTTAGGGCACATCCATCAAAATATTTTGCATCCTATAGTCTCTCTGATTCCATTTTTACATATTATAATTGTGTTGTTTTAATGCCTTACTATAATTAGTACTTTATAAAGCTAAAACTGTAATTTAAAAAATGTGAATTCTGAATGCCATTTCTGTGTGCCAATAAGGCCAAGTGCAGCCACTGCTAAAGTCACGTCTCTGCATACAGACCTTGTGACAGAGGTCATTACTAATTTTATCAACCAGTCTTTTTCTTCGGTGCATCCACACATTCAAGATTAAAGTTAGTGAGGAAAAGCAGTTAATTTTGTTTTGTTAGAAATAATATCATTTTAGTTTTAGCATCTAAGACAGATGCCAGCGTTTCACTCTGAACAGATGGTAATTCCATCTAATAGTGCATCTCTGTATTAGTAAGGTCTGTTGTGTATACAAACAGTAATAAACAGTAGGTAAGGATCAAAATAAATTTTAATTGTTGACATTAAATTCTGGCAGCCACCGTTCTAGGGCTGCAATATTCCTTTTTCAAGTCTGTCAGATTTACGGACGCTGCGAAAGCTTTGCCGAAAGCCGCTGGATCCCAGTTGCAATAAAGAAATGTTTGCAGGCCACCAGTGACTGGATTGCACTGGGGTGTCCGTTTTCCTACATGGAGATGTTTCTTCCAGAATGACATGGAATTGGTAAGACCGTCTTTGTGATGGTCTGGCAGGATTTCTTTTAGAATTCTCCTGATGGACTGAATATCGATATGAAGAAGTTGATATAAAATGTTATGTCCCATTGTTACATTGGGGGGCTAGAGGGTCACAGTACCCTTACCGCCACTTTCATATCTCCCTAAGTAAGGTCTCCCATGCAACTCACGTTATTCTATGTGCAAAGCTGGGTATTCCTGAACTTCTCTGAAAGTGACATCATTCCTATCACCTTGTTGGCTTTGCCCAAGTCTGAAGGATTTCCCCACAGCTCTCTCTCATCAGCTGCTCTTCTATAGGCTTTGCCATGGATCAGATGCACCAACGAGCACCCATTTGGAGTACCTCCGGGTCTTACAAGTTGCTATTTATTTTGGGAAGCTGCCATGTTTTAAAAAAAAAAGGAATCATTAAAAAAAAAAAAGAGTTTGGCATTCAGGTGACTGTTCAATAACAAACATGCTTTGCAATCCTATTTCTTTAAAAAATGGATGCATTTTTTTTTAATCATGAAAAATATATTGCTTCCACCATATGGGACAACCAACGACTCACCAACCGATTTAAGAGGCGGCATATTGAGCTGACCATATGTTACAGCACTGCTGAATGGCTGAGTGATTCATGCCCGTCACATTCCAGTATATCAATTAAAGCTCCTTGAAGTCTGCATGATTTGTGTCTCTGTTATTAAACCCTGCTAATTCATCCCACTTACACATCTGTTATAAATCTCTAGGAGTGCTGCATGATTCATGGCAATGTGGGAGCATGCTACAGCAAATTCTTCTCCTTGTAATTAACAGTAAATTGTTTTACTGCCATGCAATGAATTTTTCAGTTATATTGCAAATGAACTCCTAAATGTGCGGTTCTTTCCTAAGAACCGACTTATATCATTAGGCAATTAAAAAGTATTGCTTTGAACCAAAAGCTCTTAATCAAGAGAAATACAATTTAAACATTGCTGACGAGCTGTGGAAATTTGACATGTTGGTGAAAAGTGTAACGAAAAGTGTAAAATTATTTCTGCCACTGAAAGAGCAATACAAACAAGCAAGAATCCTTCCAGGTATTCATGGTGCCTCTGAGGCTGATGGTTGCCTGCAACCCTTCGTGGGGCAGGTTTGCAAGGATAGTGTTCATCTTAGAAGTTACTGAAGTCATCTGTCACTACCAAATTTCTCAGATTGCTTTACACTTCCCTAATTGTAAAGCGGTGCCTTTATTCTGGAACTAAATAATTGGATAATTAGCCCAGTGGAATCATCAGAGGGCTCCCGTGCGGCTCGAGTGTTCTTGTCAAAGGTGAAGCGAATTCATTTCAGCTCGCCTCTGCAGCGCTTCGTGGAGGCTTTGCCTTTTTCCCCCGGTTTCCTGGCAGCAGCCTCAGATTCATGAGTCCATACATCAAGTCACTAGTTTAACAACAAATGGAATTAAATTCAAAGAAGGGAAACTAATTGAAGGACAGCAACAAAAGTGTTTGGTAATGTGCTTTTTAATATGGCATGCCACATTTGCATGATAATTTTTTTCCTTTTTAGCATGGAGCAGAAAGCGACTAGCTTAATGAGGGATTATTCAAGACAGGAACGAACAAAATGCATTCATAACTAAGAACAAAGATTGTATTATGAAACAAAAAAGAGGCAACCTCAGAGAAGTAACTGGATGATTGGTTTATGCATTATGAATAAAAAAGATAGAAAAATATTTATATTGGTATTCACTAATGACTATATATACAAGATTGTTGTAATTAAAATTATAAATTAACATATTAAGAGTGCTTGTTTAATCACTCTGGGTCCTATTCACGGTGAAAAGACTTATGTACCTGCATGCAAAACAATGTGTGTTTCCAACCCGGCAGCAAGCAGCCTATACATTTTACTTTGGATTCAGAAAAGAAGCTCCATGCACCACTAATCACTTGCTCTATGGGAGGTGGGCACATCTGAGCTCCTGATGTGGAGGTCAATTGTCAGCAGGCAAAGGAAATGGCACATTGTTGCTCCAGAAATGGATCTCCCAAGGAAATTTCTCTTTAAAAAGGTTTAAAGTGTATTTCATTGGCAAAGGATGGAAATGCACAAATTTCCTAGATTGAAAGGATGATTTTACAAGTGTAGTAAGGACTCTAAGAGGGTCCAGTCCATCAGCTCCTTACTCTCCTACCCCATGAAGCAACTCCAAAGCCATTGAGGGGACCCTGCTGGAAGATTCTGCAATGGAGAGAGAAGCAGCTGCTGCTGGGAGCGCCCCTCCCTCCAATTAGATCTCACTCTTTGCATGGTCCGAAAACCAGAGGGGGAGCTATGGAATGTTCCAGATGAAATGCACCAATTCTAACCATCTAGCAAATTGGAAGAAAAAATATTTAAATCACAAGAGAGCAAATTATAATTCTCAAGGTTTTTAGTGCAATGGTCAGATAAATATTTACAAGTATGTTTTTGATTGCTCTGACTGAGATTTAAGGAAGAAACACATTTTCATGATTTCACTCTGCAAAAAGGTTGAATATGACTTCCGCTTTTCCGTGCTCTTCCAAAGTATGTCAGTGTTGCTGGCTTCTTTTGATCCCAATAATGAGCTGATGTGAACTGCATTTAGACTTTAGAGTGAGATTTTCCACCAATCCACTAGAATTTGTTGGAATAACACATACTCTCCAAATTGCAGTTTTATTACTAGAAGAAACACCAAGGAGAAACACAGAGCTGCCACCAAAACTCTCGCCCTTTCCTACATCAGAACTGTTGACTGTTCTAAAGATGTGGCTTTTCCATGGTTTACTTCTATGTCTTAAAATAGAGAAATGGCATCCAAATGTTTTATCTTGAGAAATTTTAGAATAAAAATTCTTATTTACTAAAAATAAGGAGGCAAGAAAGAAATTGGATCTATACTTGCTGGGTTCTGCTTGGCATTCCAATAAAAACAAGTAAGTCCATGCTCACTAATCTAAACACCCTTGAAATGGTGTATCTGATACTAAATCAAACAGCAAGCAAAAATTATTTTTCCATACAAGTGATTTTCTTCTCTGCTTGGCAGATGAAGACTCAGAGAGTTCTGACAAAATATACTAAGTGATTAAGAAATAAACATTTTCCCGGAGGAACACTAAAATAATGTGCCTTCGGATAAGAAAGGATTTCACAAGGGAACACACACTAATGTTATTTTAATGGAAATTGAGTAGAAGGAACATTTTGGCAAAGAACGAAGAATCATACACTTCAAACTGATCATCTCATCTTGCCCTGCAAGGCTTCTGATCCAGACATGGTCCTTAGAGAGCTCCCCAGGGGGCCCCCAATAATTGCAAGCTCCTTGTGGCTCACTCTTCTCTTGCTTTTCCTACAGCATAGGATGCTTCAGACAACAGCATTCTCCTTCTAGAGTTCCCTCTTCTCTTGACTTGTCTGACTCTGTTCTCTCTAGGTTCTTTTCCTAACACGGATAGTTTCTCTGTTCTTTTTAGTCCTTCTTTCTCCCAAAATGTAAGCATTACTCAAGATATAAAGTTATTTTGGATTTTTCTCCACCTGCAGGAATTCATTGTTACCCATGGTTTCGCTCCCAGAGATAGAAAGATATTTGCAAAATCTGCATCATTCTTAGGCATTCGCATTATCCATTGCTAGTTGGTTATATTTGCCAAAGATGTGTTTCTATCAAACAATCAATCATAAACTCATAGGTTTATTTCTCCCATATGTCCTTTCTTCATCTTTCCCATTATACTGGATGGCATCACGACACAGACCACGACATTCACGCTCACCTTCAAGTCTTCCGCTTCTTCACCTGTGGATTTCTCTTCCTGGGCCCCACCCCACCCCCTTCGTTCAACCTTTGCTTTTATTTATAGGATTTTTTCCCTTGTTGCCTCTTAGAAAAGTCTACCAGACTCTATTTACATACTTTCTTTTTTTAAATATTTCTTATTGATCATGCTATTAGTTTTCCCAATTTTCCCCGATTTGCCCCCCTTCACCCAGTATTACCCCTTTTCTCCAGCAACCCCCCCTTAGTTCATGTCTATGGACCACACATATAATTTCTTTGGCTTCTCCATTTCCTATGCTATTCTTAACATCCCCCTGTTTATTTTATACCTACCAATTATGCTTCTTAATCCTTGCACCTTTTCTCCCATTCTCCCTCTTCCCCCTCCAGCTGATAATGCTCCAAATTATCTGAACAAAACCCCAGAAAAAGAACTGAACAAAACAGAGATAACCAACCTATCAGATGCAGAGTTCAAAACACTGGTGATCAGGATGCTCGAAGAACTCACTGAGTATGGCAACAGCATAAAGGAGGAAATGAAGGTTACACTAAATGAACTGAAGAAAAATCTACAGGGAACCACCAGTGAAGGGGAGGAAGCCAGGACTCAAATCAACAATTTGGAACATAAGGAAGAAATAAGCATTCAACCAGAACAGCAAGAAGAAACAAGAATTCAAAAAAGTGAGGATAGTATAGAAAGTCTCTGGGTCATCTCCATACTTTCTTTTGATCTACTGTGCACGCAACTGCCAGAGAAAAGTATTCCTGAACCCCTAGTGTTCATCACGTCAGTACCTGGAACAGCGCCGTGTCTAAGACAGTAACTAGCACGTGGTATGTGGCAACTATTTTTACTGATCTTTTATAGTCTATCTCAAATGCTGCTTATCCCTAAGCTCCCAAATCACAAGTATCTATCGCATGCTCCATGTTTCTACAGCTTCCTTTGATCCTTTCTCACACGTCCCCTGGTGCTAATCCTATCTGTAATACGTCAACACCTTAATGCAACACCACTGAGGCACCTTTGAACGGACTGCCGTTGGATCCTCCACAGAGTTTTACGGAGCAAGCCTCTAGCAGATGCTTACTGAAGTGATCATCCACAACAACATACAGTAACGATATGGCTATGGCACATCACTGACTCTGTGTCGCAACAAACAGATGTGAAATTTGTACTTTTTGAGCAAAAATCTGAAATGCGCATAATTCTGGATGACGTACTCCTTACGGAACTGAAAAAGCAATGCTTTTAGACTTCAGCCTCCTAAGGTTCAGCTTTGCAGCGCTCTCCTTAGTTTCAGGGCTCTCCACTTTCACTTTTGTGTTATAATAATCTTGGGAAACTGAAGTTGTAAAATAAACTTCCTGGTTTTGATAACATTAGAAATTCTGTAACATTTACATTGTGGCTGGCAAATAATGATGTTTATTGAGGATTTACTCTGCGCTGGGCACTGCTTTAAATAATTAACATGTATTAATTCTTTTCAATCCTCCTAAGAACCCTATAAAATAGGTTTTCCTTATTTATAAGTTGGGAAATGAAGCCACAGAAGCAACATAACTAACTCAAGGTCACCCAGGTAGTAGATAGCAGAGCCCAAATTCAAGCCTTGGCCTTCTGGCTTCTTATTTTCTCCCCTAAATATATGAACAGTATCTTTTTTCACAAAGTCAATTAACTTTCACGTCTCATGGCTTTCAGAGAACATGTCTCCACATTTTACTTGTCAAGGCTAGAGAGGCGGGGAGAGGAGAGGGGGGCTCAGGTTAGTTCTAGTTCAGTAACCCTCTAGTGCACAGACATGGCCTTGAGCCCATCTCCTGTAAGTAAACCAAGATTTGCACAGGGCACTCGGGCACACTGTCTTGGATGCCACAGGAACTCTTTGCAACCAATGTGGGTGGTGGCAGCGCAGACATTATCCTTGGCGTGTTGAGTTGTGCGGATTCTGTTTCATGGACACTCTTCTTGTTTTACTCCTTCCAGCTCCAGGACTTGGCTAGTCTCTAGGGACAGGCATGCCTCCCCTCACTGCCTTTTGTTTATGTGGACACCGGACAAACTAGATCTCACCTAGAAGACAGGGACGGGACTGACCGAGCTAGACCAGGCGCGGGAGGTGTGTGTGGGAGACACCGAGGAAGGTAGCCTGAAGGAGCAGACACTGGGTGGAGGCCTCATTATTGAAAACCTTATTGCAAGTGATACCGTGAGGAAGATAAATGAGACTCGGGACAGCCCCCAAGGCAGCAGAATAAGAATGTTGAGTCAGAGCCACGGGCAGATGATTCAGATCAATATAAGAAATCACCTTTTCAAAGAGGTCTAAACATGGTATGGATTTGCCTGAGAGGCAGGAACTGCCCCACCACTGAAGGTATCAGACCGTTGGCCAAACATCTGGGAGAGATGTTACAAAGAATGTATTATTATCGGCTGGATGGTCAATTCTTGCAACCCCAAGAAGCCACGATTTCCGTTCTGCTGTCACGCGGTGGGGGTCCCTCTGTCTTCCATGCCACCCCAGGCCAGTCTTCAACAAGACAAGCTTGTCTTATTTCTGTTTTTGCTTTCACCATCCCACAGGACAGATTTCTCTTTTAATTTTTATTCTCTCAGCCTGAACCATTTATACTAATCATGTCATTTTTCCTACAGGAGACACAGAGTCTTCGTCCATTACCCATACATGCTATGTGCTCCTTGTATGCAAACATCTGAAACGCATATACATTAAATATGGATAGGTTATAGATTAAATATATAAAAACACACAGAGTCCAGTCATAGAGATAATAAAACATAATTTCCTGGGATTTGGGTGTCGTCCTCAACTGATGGGAAATTTGAAGAAACAAAATTAAAGATGAGATGATCTGAGCCCAACACGTTGCTCCAGAATGAAAACAAAACAGAGCAACAGACTATGGAATTGGCTCTGAAGACAGGAAGAGGGACTAGGGAGTATTTTAAAGCTAAATATGTCTGTACACTATCTGCCATTCACAGGAGTCTTTGAACTTCATACCTGGACATTTCCTTAAAGAGCACTAGGAAACCCAGCCTTGGTAGACCGCTGATTGAAAAACTGGTTTGAGAATATAATAAATGCTAAGTAACTGGGTTATCTAGGCAATAATACACATAATCATGTTTGTATTGAATCTAGATTGTTATAAGTGAAGCAAAGCAATAATTTATACAAGCCATTTCCTACCATGATCATAATTGATGATAAGTCTTTTCTGTAAATTTTATAAACTTAGGAGATTCTTATTAATAATAAGTAAATTAATAAGTGTGCTACTGCCTATCCAATAAAGGCAAAATATAACACCAGGGCAACCCAGTAATTTCTGGATGTCTGCCTTTCATCGCCTAGGGTAAGTGACCCAACCCCACAAAAAAGGTCAAGACTGAGGAACGAGATATTCTGAGCCCCCATAGGAAACTTCCTGAATACTTTTGACAATTGTAAGGACACCACTGGGACCCGGGATGATGGCTGGGCACTGGACTTACTCTGCATCTCATCTTACTTCTTATTAGGATACTGGTACAGCTCAGGACTCCTCGGTGCCTCTTAAACTTAAGTTTATTATTTTGTTTAAAAACATCAAGGTAAACAGCAACGAGGATTCATGAGGGAGCAGGAGAGAGCAAAAAAGATAAACGTTAAGTCCCAACTAGAGAAGGTGTTGGGCTTTGTAGGTGTTCATTTATAAACACACAGCATATTTTCCACATCCGCTAAAACTACTTACCTGCTGCTAATGTCTGTCCGGCTCCCGAAGCACTGGCTACACAGCCAACTGAATTGCAGAGAGAAACAGTGAAGTTGTAGATTCTGTAAGGTTTCAGGCCACTTACAACATAGGACAATTGCTGGGGTTTGGCTGTGGCCAACACCTTCAAGGCAAAAAAAAAAAAAAAAAACCAAGTCAGATTATAGGTAATCGGTGTGAAAAATATAACCCTAGCAGTCAAAGTTCCATGAATTCAAACAGGAGGAACTATTGCCAATCATTCTCACGAAAAGGGATTTTTTTTTTTGTGAAAAGGCTCAACAAGCTAGGGTTTAATTGATGATTGTACAACCACACTGTTTTATGAGGTGATAATCCAGTTCCTGAGTGGATAAACGAGGAAACCAAATTATTGCCTCATAAAGCAGCATGGCGATATGGTTATTGTCACCAATGGTAAAGATAAAGACGGTGACATGTCACCATCGGCATGAGAAGTCCAATTAAAACCGTAGGGCTTGGCCACAGCTAACCCAATGCGGCCATGCCCACATGCTATTTGATGGGGTCGTACAGAGAGCTGTTGCTTTGTTAAATTGACCCCATCATGTTCTGTAAAAAAAATAAAATAAAATAAGAAGAAAGAAAAAAGTAAACATATTGCTGAGCATCCGCATGAAGTCAATTCTCAATTATCTTTCTTGTGCAAATAAGCATAGGCAGATTAGATCAAACAGTTATCTATTTTTTGAAATATTATCTTTATCACACAATTTCAGATGAAAATAGCAGACTTGAGCAAAGGAGGCTGAGAGGAACACCCGAGTCCATAAACAAGGAATGAAATAACTGACAATGAGGGTCGGCCCCATCATTAAAACTGGACTTGATCAAAGCGCCCACATACATTTGCTTAATCTGTGGCTACAAAAGCCACTGGAAACTATGCCGAGAAAAGTCACTGAAGTGGAGAGTCGACACCAAGCATAAGTAACTAAAAAACCAATTTCTTCTGAGGAATAAAAAAATCTCTTATAAATATAAATAAATTTTATAAATATGAAAACTGTAAAGGTTAGTAATGTTGGAGTAATTTTCTGGATATTTTCCCCTTAGATGCAAAATAAAACTCCTTTGTAGTATTTACGTGGGTCTTGACTTGAAAATTCATAACCTCGGTGAGCAGTTCCAGAAAGCAGGGTAATTGGAATATAAATTATATTGTTTACATAACAGTTTCCAGAAATAAAAGTGATTTTAAAGTTTCTAAACTTCTGGGGATAATTTAAAACTGTGGTACCATTTCACTGCAATTACATTTAGAAATCAAGAAAACATCAAACACTGAGTTATTAATCCTTTACCTCTCTAATTATAAATGGTTATTAAGGAATTAAACATATAAACTTTGCTGACTTTCCCATGTGACTTAAATTTTTCTTTAAAAATACAATTTTAAAATGGGTAAAACTTAATGTTTCTTTAAAAATTCATCCCATTCAGAACCCTGGTGGAATTAATGCAGCTCTTTAGAAATAAAATTGTTTTTTAGGACAAAGTACATTAAGGTGCTTCTTATTTAGTGTCTTACACTCAGAGGACAGCACACTCCTCAGTGCGGGAATGCTGCTCTGACCACGGTTCTGAGTGACGTAGAACGTGGCAGGCTTTGGGTGCCCCCCTCCTCTGCACTACGTGGACCGAGTTTGTGCTATGAGCAGACCAGCCACTTGGGACGTAAAGCCCAGCAGGTCCTATGCTACTGCAGGCGACACAGTGGGAGGAGATGCTCTGAGACACTTACGGCAAGCCCCCAACCAGAGGATCACGAGGCAGACCCCTAGGAGGCGGAGCAAGGGCGTATCACAGGATTGAAACTCCACAGCGCTTGCTGGAGCTCCTAGCGTGCTCTTGGGCCTCGGCACAAGCAGAGCATCCGCCTAGGAAATATTCAGTGGCCGTGCAGCCAAGGGTACTCCTTGGGAGTTAGGTTCCGTGGGACATGCCAAGTCTTAAGGTCAGGTGATCCTGACAGAAATTCATCCAAAAATGGAAGTGGGTACCTGGACATGGACCCACACCAAGCCAGAAGGTACATGTTATGCAAGCAGAAGTCCATCCCCCAAGTCTTCATTCTGGGGGTTGACCTCAGCTAGCACCCATGACTCCTGGAAAGTCTCTTTAAGCTGAGAGAGAAGAAAATGGGGTTTGGGTCACAAACGGGCAGTCTGAGAATGTGGCTGCTGCTGGTCAAACGTGGGTCACGGCTGCTCTGTGGCCATCTTAGGGATGACCCTAAAGACCAGCAGCAAGAAGAGGCCCTCTTCATGGGCAGGACCTCAGGCAGTGCCCTGGTCACCCCTCTTAGCAAAGGAGAGGGTCCCAAGGTAGAATACACCTGGGACATGTGACGGTGGCTTAGCTGTATTAGTCAAGGGCATCAAAGAAAACAGACTGAAAGATGAGGAACCAGGGAGTCTAGGGAAGAGGAACATGGGTAGATTAATGGGGAAGGGTGTCCAATGTGAAGAAGTTTTTTGTCACATGTGTGCCCTTCAGAGAGCATCCCCCTCAGTAGAGGAGCTGAACAGCCAAGTATGCAGCATGGTCTGTCCTGCTGACACTGGCCAAACTCTGTCACTGGCCACCCTCCTGTTGATCAAATGGGCTAATGGAGAACCTTGGCACAACCGTAGGCTCACACGAGCCTCGCATCCTCCGAGTTTGTTTCTATGCACACGTCTATCGAATGCGTTAGTGCATGCGCACAAGAAAGCAGCAGTGACCGTGGGCAATGATTGCCATGCTCATCACTGCTAGCTGGACGAGAAATTACTGCGGGGTGACAGGTCAACATCTGCCCCAAAGCTTGAACATCGCAACCTTGGCTACAAGCTGTGATAAATTCCACTCCTCAGATGTTTCCTAAGGAAATGGAAATATGCAAAATGCACGTGTAAATGTTCTTATCAATGTTATTCATATTTCTAAAACAATTTATGCAATATGAATATCAAATTATTGTGCATTGGTTAGAAATATTATTGTAGGTACTTGGCTACCATAAGTCAGACTCTTGCATCATTTTTAAGGATATATATTAAGTGGAAAAAGTAAATTTTATGAAGCAAAATTTTACCAGCTTAGTTTTAATATATGCTTGCATTAGAAAAAAATTAGTTACATAAACAGAAGAGCTTCGTACATATCACATTACAATAGGAAACAGATGCCCCATTTGAGCGATGTATAAGGGAGAATTCTGCAACTGTCATCTGCGAACTTTGGAAATGTCAAAATGAAGACATAATTCAGTTCCAAAAGGACGTTAGTGGAAAATAACAATACCTGTGAGAACACCACCGGAGTGGGCTGTTGAGGTGACTGTTCAGAAATCATACTGATGTCGTACCTCACAACCTGCCCTCTGGTGACGTCATCGGCCGGCTTCTCCCAGGACACGTTGAGAGAGGCGGGTGAGAGGGCGAGCACCGAAGGAGGGGCCATGAACACAGGCTCTGCCAATGACAATGACGGCCGCAAAACAATGAGCGCTCAAAAGTTTTTCCCCCTGACTCCCCACACTTATTCAAGCTTCTGAAATACCCCATATTTTACCTAATATTCTGATTTTTAAAAATCAAAGAATATACTGCTGCATATAAGAACTATTATTTTTTATGTGATCTGCAGGGATGGTCTCCAATTTCATAGCCACATCAAAGACATTTTCCATTTACAAAAGGAAAATTATCTAGTAATTTGTTTACAAAGATAACTGGTAGATAATTGGGTGGGAAACCATAAGTCTTATAAAGTATTTGAAAAAATAAAAGTAACAAAACAGACTATGTATCAGTCCACAAAGTTCAAAACAATGTGTGCTGACATATTGGATTTCTTATATGGAAAAGTATTTCACTGGGCCAAACCAATGTACCTGGGAGAATATTATTCTTCAGAACGAAGTCAGTCTAAAATCTTCTACATAACCCCAAAATAATTTTTTTAAAGTTTTCAATAAATCTTAACTGAAATGTGAAGGGTATGTCTACACACATACATTCTCCCCTTGCTATCCTTGAGATCTTAATATAGATTTTAAATGTGCTAACCAAAAGTGTATTATCAAAAGACCTCGTCACACTTTCATTAGCCAGTGACCCATAAGATTATGAGGGTCTGGTGTTGCAGCTTCACCCATTACTTTTCATTTCTGACCTTGATTTTCCCCTTCCAGAATGCCATGGCTCATCACTTGTGCTATCGTGGCGCTATTATTTGTCCAAGATGGCTGCAGTCGTTAAGAGACGCTCCAGCACAATGCACATTTTATTCATGAAATGATCCCCTTGGACGTCAACCTACAGCCACCCTTATCCTCCACAGTCCTAGCAGGTCCAAGTTAAATCAGGACTTGCACTTCTGTGGATAGCCACAAATGCAAGGCATAACAACAAGGTATTTTTAATGGCATTAAAGATTCATAAAATTTGAAGTGTGTGTGTGAAGAGTAAGGTGGAGAATTTAAAATATCTCACTCGCCTTAGTAAAGATAGTTTTAAAAAACTAAACAATTTCACTCTTCTTTCTTTCCAAATTGCCAGCTGCTTATAGAAGCACACTTGTGAATTAAAGATTTTGATACCCAGGAGTCTGTCCTTCGGTACAATCTAGTAGCTCAACTACTTGTTTTGGAGAGAAAAAGAAAAACAATATCAGAATCGTGACATCTGTAACAGGTACGGCCCTGGACATGAGTTGTGCTCACTGAACATGAATTCGGAGCAAGATGAGAGAACATATGTCCAACCCACTGCAGGACTGGGCATCAATTGCTATTTTGCAAACATTCTTCAAAGACTATAACTATAGATAAGTCATTGCCCCCCCTCGAAGTAATAGCTAAAGCATTTTTCCCATAAAACTTACTGCAAGTCCTTTATGACCTTGAGTTATGTATGTAACCAACTGAAGCACTAAAGGTTTCCTTGCCATATGTAAGCATATACTTCTTACTTGAGTGCTGTTGACTTTGATTTGAGACAGTATTTTTCCACAGGAGTTTTCAAAGTAGAATTTAAAGCTTGATTGTCACCTGATTCTCCTGTTCTTTCTGAGGTCCAGGCCGAGGACACGCTGCCGGCCATGTTCACGGCCGAGACTCTAAACTCGTACTGGGTGTATGGCTCCAGGCCAGTGATGGTTGTGGACGTCTGAGGAGCTTTCAACGGATGTTCATTGGCTGACTCTGCAAACGGGTGATGGCTGAGCCAGCCGCTGCTCGCAAAAACCCGACTCTCGGCTGACACGGTTTCGCCATTAGATCTCAATCTCTTCATGTATAGTTCATATCTTATCATTATTCCTAGGGAAGGGAAACAGTAAACCAAGATGACTCACCAGACAGACAGAGAATTTGGGGGGCGGCGTGGGATTAAATCAGTGAGAGTATTGGTTTGTTATTATTGTTCTGACCAGATCACTTCTACATTTTCTTAGTAATACAGACTGTAGGCACTGACCCCAAACCAACAAACGGCTGGGTAGATAAACATCCGGAATGCTGCTAAATGTACATGCATGTAAAAAATCCAACTGGGAACACACACAACACAAAATACCTCTAATTTATGGTGGGTAAACTCATAATTTTTTTTCAGGACGAGTGGTCATAATTTCTACCAAGAATAGCTATTTCTTTATGGGAATTTTATCAGCATACTTCTAGTTTGTACATTTTCATATGGAGATTTTAATCGGTAAGTCCTGTTTCCATAAATATTGAAATACTACAGTTAATTTCTGCTCAGTTTTATCAAGTAATTTTTAAAAGTCTAAGATAAAAGGTTTTGCCATAATATGTACATGATATTAAACTACTAAAAATCTGCGAATGCACATCTGGCCTATATAACAGGGTTCAATCATATGAATTGACTTAATGGAGTCAGCTAGCCTACATACATATTTTTTATATTATTTTATACACTTTTCTTTCCTAAAAGAGAAAATTTACTGCTTATGGGTGCCCTAACTTTGTGACACAGTCAAATATAATGCATTCCGTGAGTGAGTTTTAAATTAGAAACATAATTTGTGTTGTGGCAGATGTCATTAAGAGCAAAGATAATATTAGCCTTTTAAGGGGCAATTTAAATGAATGGAATTTGTTATTAGATTAAAGAAATACATTCGTTCTACTAACCAGGACAAATAGTACCTTGTATTTTTAGAAATTGTGTCTCAAGTACTATATCCCACAGTTATAAAAATACGTACAATTTCCAGACTCTATTGCACAATTCCAAATTTCTCAGATTCTCATTCATATATTACCCAAGAGGGTACACTCTAGGCCTTCAGTTCCTACCATTTGGTTCCTCTGGTGGAGTCCAGTCTACGTGAAGTTCTGTGGATCCGATCTTCTGCACCCTCGGCGGTCCGAGCCTCCGCGGCGCCGCCTGGGCTGTGGTCACCGTTACGGGCGAGCTGTGTAAACAGCCCCCGTGAGTGCACGCCTGCACAGAAAAGCGGTACTTGGTGAATGGGGCCAGGTTCCGGATGGTCGCTGAGGTTTCATGACCTTCGTGAGGAACACACAGCTGGATGTCATCTAAAGGGGCACAGGACAAAATATATTTCTCTATAGGCCCAGAACGATTTGAGGGAGCTGTCCAGGTGAGTGTCACAGAGTCTGAGCCAACAGGAATGACATAACTCAAGTTCAGGCTTCCCTCTGGGACCCCTGGTGCTGTCCTGTAGGTGACTGCTGCACTCCCTGTTGAGCCATGCACATTGGTGGCCTTGATAGAATAGGAATATGAGGTATACGGAGAGAGACCAGTGTCTAAGAAGTACTGGATACCTGAAATTAAAGGGAAAAAAATAAGAAGAAAATAGTTACATTCCACAAATGGGTAAGAAATCATGTCTGCTTGCTTTCCCATGATAGGACTTAACTACACAAACTACACCAGCCCTCTGTATGAATACCCAGCACAGTTAAGTGCTTACAGAAGAAGATTTGGGCATGAGAGTCTGGTTTTAATCCACAGAGATTCTAGGCTACCTGAATGGCAAGGACACTGTCTTGGGAGCCTGGGAGCCGACTATGGGACCTCCTGCAGCTGGGGCCAGATGACCCTTCAGCCTTGGGAGGCCCAAAGGCTGCATGAAGGACCTGGAAGACAAATTTCAGAGAGTCCCTGGAAATATAAACAGCTCAGGGGAGGCTGAGATAGTGAGGAATTCACAAGGACCTAACGGAGCTGAAAATGAGCGTGTGTTTGCCAGCTTCATGGATGTGATGTTGGTGCCATGAGCGTGTCCACAGTAGAGATGGGCCAGCTCCCCCTCACACATGAGCCAGCACCCTCTGAAGGGTGCACAGAAGCAAGGGCCAGAGGGAAACTGCCCTCCCCCTGGTACCACCATGGTAGTTGAGAGAAGGAAATACTTGAAGACTAAACACAGGAGCAAACACTATCAGTGAAATGTTTGTATCTTCCCCAAGCTCATGTGCTAGACACTTAATGACCAAGGTAGTAATGTTAGGAGACGGGCCTTTGGAGTGTGATTAGGTTAAGAGGGTGATCCCATAAATGAGATCAGTGCCCTAATAAAAGGGGTCCCACAAAGGCCTTTCCAACCTTCTACCATGTGAAGACCAGGTAGAACTCGGTAGTCTGCAACCCAGAAGAGGACCTTCACTAGACCCTGACCATGCTGGTACCCTGACCTTGGATTTCTGGCCTCTGGAGCTTAAAAGAATACATTTCTGGTGTTTATAAGCTACTCACACTGTGGTATTTTTTTTTTAATAGTAGCCTAAATGGACTAAGGCAGTGAACATCTGAGTGAAGGGTAATTTTCCCATTCTTTGTGTATGTCATTGCAAATTCTGCATGAAAATATGTTGAGTGTTGCACTAGAGTCCAATTAGGACACAGAAGCCACAGAGTAACTTTGGTTTCCTTATCCATCTCCCCTCTCGATAATGAGAACCGTCCTTTTCATCCTTGTATTTCTAGTGGCTCAGACACTTCCTGGTTGGGCGTAAGCACTGAATAAAAGTGTACTGAGTGAATAAGTGGATGAATAATTTTCCATATATACTCAATTTATTTTCCTAGGCAATAATATTAACAGCCTTATAAAAACAATTGTTTCTTTATCCCCTCTCTTGTTTCCTTTCTTATCCCCTCCCTGTATTTTCTATTTGTGTTTCTCAGAAGGAAACCACCTTGTCACTTGCTGCATTGATCCTTTGCTGCAGTATGGAATAATAAATTATAATGATATTAAAGGTAGAAATGAAGACCTCAGTTTTACGAAGATATATATCATTGTCTGAAACTCTAAACTTAAACTACATCATTGTCAAAGTAGTCATCCAGTTTCCCTGTGGGAGCATTTCCCTGGAGTTACATTTGAGGATTGTCTCCCTGCTCACGATATTCCAGACACAGAATGGCTTAACTGATTGTGAATTTGGGGTGGTGGGCAGGCAGGGTGCGGGGAGCAAAATCAAAGCACACTCTGATCAGTCCGTTGATTCTTCTCTTGTTTTCCTGCAGCAGAGAAGGTGTATTCTCTGACCTGACTTTTATTGAAGATCATTTTTAATTTTAAATGTCCATCACCCTGATTCTCATGCCTAGGACTCCTCCGGTTTCAAACTCAAGTAGGAAAAAGTAACATGAGGTGCCGGCCATCCCTAAATGCCAATACTAGTGAAAGAGGGCAGTGCCCTACCACAGCTGTTCTGGTCACACCTATGACACAGGAAACACCTTTGTGCAACCCACACTGGGGCTCCACAGGAGACCGTATCAAGTACCAGTGACGTATAATTCCCAATATACTGACATGACTTCTACGCCTATCTTTTCTACTTATGAAAGCTTATGAGTATGCCCAGGAGTGAAAGTTTATTTCGGGAAACCATTGACTATGCCTTATTTTTTAAACGTTAATTCAGAAACATTAGAATCATCCCACCATTATTAGCATGCTATTACCAATAACCAATAATCTGCAAGGTCTAAAAATGATGATGTGCCAGTTGTTATGACCTTAGGTTGGGAACTGCTGACCTGCAGAATCCCAGAGTGCAGTAGGCCAGCTAGGAGAAGTTTTTATTGTGACAAGGAATTCTATAATAGTCTCAACCATATGATCAAACTTGCTTGGATGTCAACACTATTAATTTTCTTTGAAAAGTTCATTGACTCCCTACCTATAATTCCAAATAAATGCCTTTATTTAACCCAAAGCTTTGTGTTCATCTGACTGAAGATAAGCACTGTTTCCTTTTCATATTATATTACACATGCTACCCACACACTGGAAGTAGAGTGATAAACACGAGGATATCACTGGAATGATGCAAAGTTCTAACAGTGTTAACCAATAGTTCTTGCTGTTCAAAGGCCATCATGCAGATAATTTTCACATCATTAATTATAGTGACTGTCAAGAAATGCCAGAAGTAGCATTTTTAATGAAAAATAAGGTTTTAGGACATAATACCTTGTATAATAGGATTATATAAATGCCTGATTAGTGAATGAGCATGCATTGATTATGTAAGAAACTGTTGTTTGGACTCTGTATTAGTGCAATCAAGGAAAAGAGCCGGAGTGTAGGTGCTCACGTGCACTGTTCTATGAAACAGACCCCAATATGTTACCACGGGAAATATGCCTCTGGACTGACAGCGCATAAAGAAGGTTAGTTTCATTACTGAATTAGGTTGGATGGAAAACAGGGCGACTCTAGTTCGCCCCTTCAGACATAGTTCAAGCAATGGCGCTGTCATCGTCAAAATCACTTCAATATTTTTATAACTTGCTCTTCCCCATCACAAAAGTTGAAGTTTCAGGACACCTGGATCATGCTGATATTTGGAAGAAAAGAGACACTCTAGTAGCAGGTTTTTAGGATGCTTTGCCAACGTGGCAGATGTAGACAGATGTTCATTTCCCTTTGCAATCTGCATCGCAAAGTTCAGGGTTTCCATTAACTTCCAAGAAGACTTGGAGTACTGAAGAGACATTTAGAGTTAGTTAGCAGAAAGTGCTGGACATTGTAATGAAGGTGCAAGTCACTCAGAATTAGGTGTAACATGTACCCGTGATAACATATACAAAATAAGACCACATGCCATGCAGAAGTTTGAAAGACAATCGATATGCTAAAAGGAGGTATCCTTTTAATACCCTGAGGAAGATTATGGGACTTCAGTAGTTCTTCACAGCTTTGTATGCTTTTATAATGAATTAAACATGTTAAACTGGAATTTGGAAAATCGGGCATTGAACAAAGAGAACAGCACAGAGCCATGTACTGGCATTACTGTCACCGAGTTTCTTAAACTAGTGTCTTAAACTATCTCGTAACCAAACATGACAACAAGCAAACAGCAGACAAGACAGAGCTAGAAGAAAGGAGAATTTTCTGGGTTTTCATCGTGTCTTTGGGGAAGCCCTGTCCAAAACACGAGTAAATATATTTTTAACAATGTGTCTCAACAGCTCAAATTCTATAAGCTCCTCTCAAATCTTCGTAACCGTGACAGATGCAAAGAGAGGGCTCCTGTTTGTTCTCACGCTTCTTTCGATTTAAGGCCAGGTTGCGTGCAGTCTATTTTTAACCTGAGAATTTCAAAAGCTGAATTCATGTAACAGAAATATTTGGTAAATTTTCTGCAAGCCTTACACCAGAGAAAACTACAGATTAGTTTTTAAGTCCTGAAGTAATTTCACATATTTTTCACTTTAAATATAATTCATAGATTATTTTTAATAGCACTTAATTCCCTTAAACACCACATCATAAACATTTTCCACTGACTAATGTAAATTGAGATATAAGGTAATCATATCCTATAATTAACTCCATAATGTATCAGGATTTTATCCCTCTAGTTACCATAATTTATTGAAAAGGTTTTGAGTGTCTGAATTTTTCCAATATTTTGTTATTACACACAGGGTAGGTTAGAATCTATTTTGTGTCCATTGGTGACTATTCATTTAAGATATTTCCAAAATTAAATTTACTGAGTCAAATGGTATACCAAAGGGGAAGTGTTTTCCACATATTTTAAACATTTATCCAGTCAGAAAGGTTGTACCACTGAACACGCACAGACACGCCAGCAGCTCAGGTCGGTCCCGGCTCCTTCACGCTGGCATCAGCGCTGGGCGGGTCTGTTTCTTTTCGTCTTTAAGAATTTGATAAGTGTTAAGGGCTTATCAAACTAGAAGAGTCTCATTTATTGCATGTCTTTGACTACTAGTGAGATTTATAATGCATGCTTCTGGGTCAGGAGAAAAAAACCACTTCCAATAATGGGACAATTGACAAAAATTTAACATGAATTATACAGTAGACAATAGTATTAGGTCAATGTTAAGTTTCCTGAATTTGACTACTGCTGTGTGATTATACATGAGAATTTCCTTGTTCTTAGGAAATTTGGACTAAAATAATTGGGGGCTAAGGGTCATGGTGTCTTTAATCAACTCTCGAATGGTTTAGGAGCAATAATCACAATGACGACAGCAATGACGCGTCTGTGTGATTGAGGTGGAGGGTACGTGAGAGTTTTTACAACTCTTCTGTGGGTCTGAATTGTAAAAAGTGAAAATAAGCAAAATGAATAAATCACTTCAAATTTTAAAAAAAGAGTGAGATTTGCAATTCTCTCTCTGCTTGAAACACTCTGTGCTACACAGAGGAACCACAACATTCATCCCCCATGTCAAAGAACGTAACTAATGTATCGACTCCCAGATATTATATCTTTCCATCCCCCAGTCTTTAAACTCACTGTATGGGTATTGATCTTCAGTTGTGTAGATATCAGAACCATCCCTGAATAAACTGTAAGTCAGCCGGTGGGCATTGGGAGAATCAGGTGGGCTCCAGGAGAGATTGATAGCAGAAGAACTTTGAACTTGTCCTCTGGGAGGGGGTTGCTGGGACGGAGCTAAATTACAATGGAGAGAGCATTTATTAGCAAAGGCAATCAATAAGCACACAAGTAAAGTGAAGCAAGATATCCAGCAAAGAGGTCTTTCTGATTCAGGATTACTTTATCATGGAGACATGTGGTTGACTGAGACATCCATAAACAAAGGGTATATATCATGAATTACTAAAACAAAGCTTTTTATCAGCAAGCATATACAAACGTGTAATTGGGGGGGGACCCACAAAGTTTACATTAAGCACTTCTTTGTCCTTTGTGTGTGTGTGTGTGTATGTGAGAGAGAGAAACTATCCAAGGAAGCAAAACACTTTTTTTCTCTTTAATTAATTTAAATGTTGACATAAATAAGATCCACTGACACTTGAAATTTAAGTAGCATGATTTTGGCATTTCTGAAAGGAAGTTTTCCATTGCATTAAGCACAATTCCTCCTCTTGCTTCACAGAGCACAGTGTGAAAAAGGATAATAGTTGGTCATACAAATAGCTGTGGATGTTACGAATGCTAAATAGTCCAAATATTAGCAAAAAACGATTTGGATGTACTACGTGAAGCCAGCAGCCCCTGTCAGAGGCACCATGATGGCTACAGATAATATGACTGCTTCTTTCAGGCCCACAAGAGCATTCATTCCACCACTTCAGGGATACTTTTTACAATGTGAGTATGTACCACGAAAACACTGCCTCCTATGTCTGTACATTTTCCACAGTGTCCCTATTTTTGAGAGCAAACCTGCATGTCTCGCTATAAACATGAAGTAGAAAAACAACGTCTGTTTTTTTTAAGGACACTCCACCATGTTCATTTACTTTGCTCTGATATAACACAGGCATCGCCCTCCATCTGCTCAGAGAACCACAGGCCAATTGCACTTTCTCGTTAAATGAGATGTTGAAGATACAGGTTGCTGTGTTATCTAATTTCTTAAAACCCTTCATCTCTTTAAGGAAAATTTAAAAGACATGTACAGAAACAAACCAATCAAATAATTATCACTATTTCTATATGAAGTGTCTGCAATCACTAGGTGACAGTCGGGGATGCAGGAGAAAAGAGAGAGCACATGCAAATTAAGTAATTAAATAAAGAACTAAATAAAGACACTATTTTCAAAAGGGTGGGCTGAGTATAAAGACATGGAGCAGCATCCCAGAGTACGGTACCAGCCAAGGTCTTTGGCTGTTTATGTCAAGGGTCCTCAAGACTGCCTCCCGGGATCCGAACTCACAGAACTGACTCATCATATAGTCCCACTCATGGCTCATCTTTATTTCAGCAAAAAGAGACAGTGCCATCAACAAAGGGAGAGGCACATGGGTGAGTTCCAGGGAAGCCAGCCACTTCCAGCCACACAGGATCTGCTTAATTCCCCCAGCAATGTGTCGTGCAAACGCCTGCCAAGTGTTTCCAACTGGGGAGTTCATTAGAGACTCGGTGCCCAGGGTTCGTGTGGGGCCGGCTCTCACAGACAGATGCCCAGGAGGATAGCACGTGTTAAGAATATACCTTTTGGTTGGATAAAATTTAAGGGACAATGAGCCACTCTTACTGGTTTGGGGGCATGGTGGGAACGCTTAGGAAACCCAGGTTCCCAGAAGCCAGCCAAAGCCAACTTTGTAAGCAGGTCTTTCTAAAGATCAGCAGCCAGGCCTGCTATGTGGACTTCTTTCCATACACTCTCTCTAGCTCGATGGGGCTCAGCACTGAAGGGCACGTGTGAAGACCACTAGGCAGGGGCTGGGACCACTCAGATTGAGACGCAGCCAGTCCCAGGCCACTTCTACACTGAGACAAGGAGCCGGGGGTTCAATCGTCCAACTTCCCTTTCCAGCAGCCCTCCAGATGATGGGCAGGTTCCTGTCTGTAGCTGCAGCCAACTGCCAGTGAGAAGGCAAGAAAGCCTGCTGGCGCTGGCCTCATGCACTCCTGGGAGAGGCAACAGGCTAGGGAAGCATGGCGTGGTCACGTGAAGTTCACCTGCTCGCCAGGCAAAGGCTTTCAACTCGGAGCTACTACTGATTCATCAGTACTCGTGAGTGATACACTCCACCGTAAAGACATGATAGAATCTAACAGTAACATTTCATGGGAGCATTTCAAGAGCACTGACTTTGAAGTACATGAAATTCCATATATTATGCATATGCTTCCTAAAGCCAGTGTCCCTAACCCTGCGGTAGACGATACTGATGTCCTAGTTTGAAAGAAAAATGTTCAAACTACATACACTCTCACTCTTCCCCTTCATATCTTCTCTTCTCCTTTAGAATTTGCATTGTTATATTAAAATTCTAGCTCTCCGTATGCCTATTTAGATAGAGGACAAGTGTTGTAACAATCTCAAAATGACAAATGGAAAGAGAATTATTTCCAAACACCTTACGTTTTCAAATTTGTGGCTTTGCCATAATTGACATGGTCACTTTGGCTGAACACTGACAGCACCTTTGATCTCGCAGTGAATTTTAATTTAGGGCTTTAAATCCCGTTGTTCTTGGTGGAACCACAAGGACCATGTCTCATTTATGGCACAGAGAGCCTTGCACGCCCTTGCAATTTAATATTTTTTAGTGATGATGAGCGACTGCACCTAAAGTTCTGCATGTGACCAGGAAGTCAACAGATTTCAGGGTTCAGGCAATCCAGCCTGGCCTTCAGACCAGTTCTGAAGACAGTGAAATACTTTTAGGGTGACTGAAAGACAGAGAGATATTTCAGCCCCCTGTCCAAAGGACTGCAAATGATTTGCATTGCATAAAAATGTCCTTGGCAACAAACCCAGGCACCAACACACACACACAGGCTCTGTGAAACCTTGAAAGTTGACCACTTGTTAGGATGGCCTCCCAGGCTTGTCCCGGCCTACAGTGTGAGTGAAGAGTGCCTACCTGGCACTTACATAAGCATTTTCACAGACCTGAAGGGTGAGGGGACCTAATGCCACTCTACCTGGGCATGTTCACTGGAGCTCCCCTTTGTGGGCTGAAAGTAGACTTCTGAGAAAATAATCACATATTCATTCATCCAAATGGCCAGCAATGGTCTTTGCATAAGCCTGACTCTCATTTAAGGAAGAAAGCATGTATAATATTGTGTGACCGCACCCATCTGTCCAGTAGCCCTGAGCTTTCATCTTGGATTGGGCCCTTTGGTAGTTGCATGTCTGTAGTCACATTCGGATCAGAGCCCCTGAGCTTCTTCCTGTTTATAGGAGGGGGATGATAACGCCTACCTCTCAGGGTTACGAGGAGTATAAAATGAGTGTGTGTGCATGAAGGTCCTTCTGTCTTACAAAAAGCTGCCAGTATTGTGCCTATTACACAGGCATCTAGATCCCCTCTATCTTTTTGCTTTGCCATCCCTGGGAGGTTATCTTTGTCCACACAGACCAGGCTGGTGACCACTTAGTCCCCATCCAGTTCAGCAGGGAAGTGAAGAGGAGGGACAGAAGCCATGCCTGGCACCCAGGAACCCCACACATCGTTGTCACCCTCCCCAACCCAGCTGGGAGATTAGGGACCTCGACTAACTATAGGAGGAGGAGAGGCCATGCGGCCAGCCCTATGTTCTGTTAACATACAACAGAGGATGATGGGAACTGAGAAGAAGCCAACAGTGTCTGCCATAGATGAGATGAAAAAACTAAAGAATAGATAGAAAATTATGAGATATTTAAAAAATAAAAAGAGACTAGAACACTCCTAGTTAAAACAGTGCAAAGAATGTAGTGATCGAAAAATGGACAAATCATCAAAATAAATCTTTCTGGGAGCTCTAGTGCAGTCATAGGCAGACAATAAATGGAGAATTAAATGGAGAATATTGATTCTTAACAAACTGGTAGAGCTTGGAGGAGAGACCACAAGCATCTGTGGCCCTTTTGCTCCATAGCCAAGCATGTGTGCTTCAGCAGAGTAAGGCTGGATATAATTACCAGCACCTTTGGCACCACAGGGCACTGACGACTTCATTTTGGAGTAGCGACAACAACTCATAGCTTTGCCATCTCAAGCGGGCAGACTCCTTTAGGAACAGCGAGGAAAACCCACAGATCCGCCACCTTGAGGATGCGCTCCCTGCTGAGTTAAGTAGGGAACTAGTCGGAGCAGAAGGCAGGTGATTCTGGGCAAGGGAAAGCCATGGAGGCCTGAGACAAGCTCTCCACTGCTCCTGGCCAACTGGGGAACTATGGGTGTGTGAGGAGGAACCAAGAAAGTCTGGTAAGAGGGGAGAGGCACGGGAGAGCTGAGAACTAGCTATAACCTTGATGTATTTCCAGTCCATGCATGTTGATTGCCAGAAGCTGCATGGCCTGAAAGTATATGAACATAAACATTGACCATGTCAGTGGCTGATTCAGGCACAAGAATGACCTCCTAGGAAGCAAGGCTATAAGTAAGCACTGAAATTTTTTAAAAAGCTGATTACAGACATCAGCAGCTGTATGCTACAGTGGAGAAAGTTTTCCACCATTTAAGTCTATGCAAATTGCAAAAAAAAAACAAACCCACCCAAATCTAACAACTTAAGTGCTTTCAACATAAAATTGCAACACACTCAAAGAAACTGTGAACTGTACCCATAAAAAAAGGCAATCAATAGAAACAGGCTCTTGAGCATAACAAACAAACAGTAAACTTGAAGATAAAGCCAGAGATAGAACTTCAAGATACAGCAATCTGATTTATTCAATTTAAAGGAAAGAGGGAGAAAAAAGACTGAACAAAAAGGAACAGGCCTAGGGGACCTATGAGAAAACGTCAGGTGTACCATGCCCCAACATGAGTAATGGGATCCCCAAAAGGAAAAGGAGAGGAAAGATGGAGAAAGGGGCAGAGGATAACACTGCGGTTGCCAGGGGCAGGGAGGAATGGGGGAGATTAACGTTTAAGGGGTACAGAGTCCCAGTTTCACAAGAAGAA
Source organism: Micronycteris hirsuta (assembly GCA_004026765.1). NCBI lineage: Eukaryota > Metazoa > Chordata > Mammalia > Chiroptera > Phyllostomidae > Micronycteris > Micronycteris hirsuta. Next base: position 113,941 of record PVJI01000777.1, read on the forward strand.
ACGAATTATGACGGATGAGAGCGATGGTTGCACATTATGAATGTATTTAATATTGCTGACCTGTGCAGTTAAAAAGTGGTTCATATGGTAAATTTTGTTGTGTATATGTTACCAAAATAAAAATATTTCTTTAAAAAAAAGGAGAGCTATAAGAGCCTCTTTGATAAGTAGGGATAAGGAAAAAATGTGAATGATAAAAAGATGGACAGATAAGCAAGGATAAACACAAAAGTGAGTAGACAGTTGAGTATCAAGAAGATGTAAACGCAAATGATTTGTAAATAATTAAAACATATATGTAATAGATAATCAAGCATTAAATATATGTGTGTATATATGCATGTATGAATATAAATACGTTAAGTTTATAGCCAGAAGTTTCAGGCAAACTGGAATTTACCTAGACGAGAACACAGAAAGCAGAGCTATTAAATACCTGCTTTCCTTCTGTTCCTCCTGTCAAGGGGAATGACTATCATTTTGAAAGCATGAAACAAATATTCACAGGAAAGAAGTAAATCACACCCCAAGAAAGCATATTATCAGAGAGGCCCTAACTACTTTACGGGAAATCAAATCAATTCTCCTGCACTCTGAAAATTACATCTTAGGATTCTTATCCCAAATCCCCATCATAAAAAAAAAGAAATCACAGATGCGATTGCTAAACTGTTGTCAGTGGTCTCTAAGGAAATGGAAAAGATAATAGTTATAATCCCACGGTATCCAAACTGTGTAGAAAAGCACCATGAAACATTCTAATTCTTGAGGAAAACACATTCTCGACATCCGTTGAAGGGAGCGGAAGCGTGAGCCGAGGTAGTTCACAGTTTCAACAATAGATAGCACTACGTTCCTTTCAATAGCACCGCATCCTTGTGAGGCTGGTTGCTAGGATAAAAAGCAAGGACCATGGGAGAATCAAAGAGGAGCGGGAAAGAAAGCAGCCTTCCTTCACACGAGTCCCACAGTGGGTACTTTCCTGAGCCCCACTCTCAACGTTTCAAGCTCCTGTGAAGGCGGGAATCCTGTCTAGTTTTTTTTTGGGGGGTTTTTTTTTTTTAACAAATTACCTCTGCTGAGCCTGAGCTTCTAACTTTGCACCGTGTTTTGTAAGTCTTCTGAAACACAAACCTAAAATAGCAGCAACAACAACCGCAGACGGTTGAAGGAAGTTGCTCAGTACCATAGGTCGCAATGTTAAAGACAGACATCAACATGGTTATATCCAGGACAGAATAATTAGAAATATGAAACTTTTTTAAAGTGATTATCAATTGGAAGCCTTTGAGGAGATCGAGGATGGGTCGTCCAGAGAAGAAAAGAGCTCACGTCAGATGCCTGCCACTACTGAGAAACGCCAGCCAGGTGTCCAGTCACCAGATTATCTGGTTTCGCCTGAAGTGTAACTCCTCAGCCGTGTCTCAGAAACAAGAGCAGGTAGCAGAACGTGGCGCCGAAGCCAACATGTTCACACTAAATTCGTGCAGAACCGATCAAAAATCACTGAGATTGGGCAGGTTGTGTGTAAGACTGCCACAATTCCATTTAAATGATGATCTACAGCTGACATCCAAAGCAATTTCTGTTGCACAAAAATCAATGAACTCTAGTGTTAATCAATGAATAACAAATATTAATTAAATGCTCAAGGAAAGCCAGAGTTGTGTTTAGACTGTATTTATACATGGGTAATGATCATCCTTTCTCAAAAACAGCTTAAACATCTACAGTTTTACTTAGACTAAAATCCAGAAATTCCAGTGAAACACAGGATAGTGCAGATACATCACACAAGCACAAAAAGTAAATATGTCTTAATCATTAGGTACACTCCACCTTTGCTCTCTCGATATCCAGTGCAGTTGCCGGGGAGCCCAGCATCCGTTACTCATGGCTGCCTTCCTCAAACACAGACAGCGCGGTACCCGGCCTGCTTGTGTAGGACAATTTGTCCTGACCAGTGGCATTTTCTAGCACTGTGACACCTGATTGGCTCAGGACACCCCGAGGAGAAGACACGTGGTACAACATGTTGCAAAGGACTCCTTACCACATGTTTACAGCATGTATTTCTTAAGAATTCTGAAAAAAGGCAAGGGTGTATGGTCTTGAAGTAAATATTTGAAAGACCATAGCTATGTTTTAAATGGCAGGACTGAGGGGGACCTGGTGGAATCAGTTCAAGGAACTGGAAGAGGGTGTTGGGAAGTCAAAAGATACTCAGATGCCATTTTTGGCTTTCAAGAGTTAAAATGAGAAACATGGGTGATGTTTAAACAACTAAGGCTAGTGAAAGCAGGAAGAGAAGAATATCGAAATACAGGAGTTAGTGATATGCCATGGTAACTAATGGTAATGATCACTACCCTATCAATAAACAACTACTGCTAGCACTGTGCCCATGAAATGTGTGGGATGGAAGGACAGACAACTGATAATAAAGAATAAATCTTCTACTTGTTACAAAAAATCATCTGGAAACACTGTTGAGTGCTGGGGTGACTGATCATTTGGCTCACCCAGTAATGTCCTGATTTTTACACTGAAAGTCCCTCCGTTTGGGGTAACGCAGGACTTCGGTCACCTTCCTGGTGATACAAAAAAATCTTGCACATACCCTGTTAGCAATGTTATCATATCGCCATTTTCTATGACTTAATCAAGGGAAAAGAACACCAGTATCATTTAGTGTGATTTTTTTTAATTTCTCCCCTAACGCATCCACACTGTACCTAATCCTTCCTGCAGGGTTCCCCATGGAGAGGAGAAGAGTGGGCCCCCTTCCCCATGGGACGTTCTGCAGAGGACAGGCGCACTTACCCTTGCTACAGCCCCACGGGTTGTTGACATCCAAGTGGCTCGCACCGGGAACACAGGCATCACACTTTGAGCCGGTGACAAATCGTTTACAGAAACACTGGCCCGTGACCAAGTGACAGGTCTCATTCAAGGCTCCTGAGAGATGACAATGGCAAGGCTGACATCTGAAAACAAGAGAAATAAGCCATCCAAGAGAATCACGTTTGGGTTAATAATTCATAGTATAAGTCACATGCATCGACCGATAACATTGTGGGCTGAGATGTTTTAGCCAATGTGCTGAAAATGATTCTTAAATTAAACAAACAAACACGAAATAAAACAGAAAAATATATTTATCAAAATGTTGCTTATGATAAAACCTCTATGAAGCCTTCTCCTTGTAAACTAATTGAGAGCCCTCCCCCCCAAAAACCGTTACTTTGCTTTTTTACATGCCACAGTACACCTTATGGATTATTTTGAATCCCACTGTTCAAGTAAGAATACTGAAAATTTTGCTTTCTCACAGAAAACAGTTTTCATAACAGCTAAAATTTAAGATTAGGCACCCCGAAAATTATCTTTTCAAGCATGTAGCAAGTGGTGAGATACAAAGTGGATGTAATAATCACTGTTTTCCCTAAAAAATCTTGAAATACTAGATTTAGTTTTATAAAGACTAACTTTCACTAAGGAAACAGTTGGCAGAGGGCACGTCCCAATGCTGGCGATGCCTTAGTAAATGTGATATTCCCTTGTTTGTTTTATGCACTGCACTCACTTACCTAGAAGGTCAGAGAACAGAAAATTACTGTGACCACAGAAGAGAAGCGAATGCTATAAACATAATGAGAGAACTTCACTTCAACTCCCATTTCTTGGACCCAGAGTTGCTCCTTAGAAAATTTCTGTTCTGGCATTTTGCTGATAGAAACTAAAACCTGTTCCTTCAAACTCTTAACTTGTGACACTGTCACTGATTAGAAGGAGCAATTTTTGGTGCCGTGAAGTATTGGAGAAGCAAAAATTGTACTTGTCCGAAGATCACCCACATTTAACGAGGGCTTTTCATCCAATATATTTAATAACAACCTTATAGACTCACCTACGTTTTCTAACGAAGATGCTGGATGGATGGAGTCGCTTTACCCACTGCAACTTCTATAGTGTGGTCTCTTGGGTAATCGCCCCACACCCTTAAAAAGGCTGATAAAAGCTAGGCTGCTAAATAAGCTGCAAATTTGTTTTATGGACTAATATCACCTAGGGAATAAATAAAGCACACTTTATCTTGAAAACCTCTATACTGTGGTATGCCCTCTTTATGCCACGATAAAAGGACATTTTTCTCCTGTGACCAACTACATGAAGTGCTTTATATAGAGACACTGCATCAGAACTACATTTCAAAGAAATGTTTTGTTTAGGCTACTTAAGTATGGGAGCTGAAGAAAGTGATGCATTGAAATTAAAACGGAATTAGAGAAGCAGCAAAATATTTAATTTGCTCTTAAGTTCATTATATGCTATTACTTAGAGGATGTTGTTTGTGGGTTTTTTATGTTATATTGGTAAGATGGAGCAGTAAGATGCACGCTTCTCCCAGTACCTAATTTATCACCACACCACTCACGAATAAGTGTCTCTTGAGTATTTCGGTTTTTATCACCATTCACTCATGAGACAATCACCCTCGTTTTATATACAGTACATTTAGAGGAACAGTTTCCAATGTACAGCATAATTCCTTTTCTTGATGCTGTTCTATTTTCTTCCAGCTACACGCTTAACTGTAAGTCAGCTCTAAGTCAATATCCATGGGGTATTACATTCTGAATCTAAATGGAATAAATAAATCGCTTCTTAGGAAAGCAGGCAGTGTTTTGAGTAATTAAACGGGACTATTCCTGATTTTATAGTCTCTTATCCAAGCCACGGTTATATCTAATTTATCTGACTTGTGATAATTGCTTGACTTCAGTATGAGGGAATTTTATCTGGATGAAGTTCACAAGAGACTTTTGTGAATATTATAGTTTGTTTCTAGCCCAAAGGACAATGGGGATAATTTTGTAATTAAGGCTTAAGTAAAACGATTCCTGTAAACTTCTCAGCCACTCAAATATAATTTTAAACATTTCCAAGACTCTTTAGCACATAAGCTACAAGTTTGATGTCATTTTATAAGTTACCACTCCTCAAGAGCACTTTCTAAATGAGATATAGCTCACGTTTATTAAAACAGAATTATACATAATAAAGGAAAAGACATTTTAAGCTTTGAGAGAGAAACAGCAAACTAAGATGAATTGCGATATTGATTTTGTCAGGATAAATGGTTTCTGTAATATTAATATAAAGAAACCTTTATTACACTGACTCTCTTGGTATAGCCCGAGCTCTCCCGCAATCTGTTTAAAATCTTCATTTTTCATCCTTATGGGAAAACCTCACTTGCTAAATGGATTTCATAAAGGGTAATCTGTCAAGATTTATATAGATAAACAATTTGTGATGTTTATTGACCAGTTCATTATGGTAAACAAAACAGAAGGGAAGCATCGCTAATCTCCACGCACAGACAGCACGGTAGTTCTGATCTGGCCTCAGTCCTCACTGGACACAATGGGAAAGAAGTTAATTGGCCTCTGTCTCTTAAATCACAAATCTCATCTATTTCACTTTCCAGGGAGCCTCTTCTCGTTGAACAAACAATGAGAGAAAGAGTCATCCTCCTTCTTGCTCTTGCAGAAACATCACTATTAATTAAGGGAGTGTGTTTCAATAATGCGTTTCATTGTCAGGGACTCCACCGTCTGAGGAAGAGCTACTTTAGGAGGCCCAGAGCCACGGGCCAGGATATAGATCACTGTATTGGCACTGCTCTGCAGCCGCCTCTCTTCTGTGTGGGACCTCAAATCACGGGTACCACCAAATTGATGTAAATGTATTGAATGACAAAAAAATCATGGAGGGTCAATTATATTCCAGGGCTGGAGTAACACTGAAGACATAAGATGAATAAGACACAGGATTGGCCCTGTCCTCAGGGAGCTCAGAGTCTAGTGAGATATAAATTTTAAAAAATAAAGTATTTTTAAGATTTTATTTATTTATTTTTAGAGAGAGGGGAAGGCGGGGAAAAGGAGAGGGAGAGAAGTATCGATGTGTGGTTGCCTCCGGGGAGGAGGTGCCCACCTCCCACTGGGGACTTGGTCCGCGACCCAGGCACGTGCCTTGATTGGGAATCAAACTGGTGACCTTTTGGTTCACAGGCCAGTGCTCAATCCACTGAGCCACACCAGCCAGGACTAAAAGCGTATTAATAAAGATGCACATAGTCTCTCTGAGGGCACAGAAAAGGGGCCGCTATCTAGTGTCGGGGCAAGGGAGGGGACGGGGAATGGAGCATGAAGAAGGAATCTTGGAGATATCTGCGCTGCTTATTAAAATAGGAACAAACCAGGCAAATCAGGGAGGGAGAAAATAGAAAAGAGACAAAGGAGAGGGTGTCAAACTAGAAGCAATTCAAGAGTTTCGGATGCAGATTCAGAGCAGGGGTAGACTGAGCGACAGACTGAGCTGGAAAGGTAAGGAGAGAGAGGATGTTGCTAAATGAGGAGCAGGTGAGACAGTGGTGAGGAGCACTGGAGAGGAAGGGGTCAGATCTAAGGAATGGTCAGTAAGTAAAATCAGCAGGATGAGGTGGGCAAACGTCAAAGAGAAGCAAACAAGAGCCTGGAGTTACCCCAGTTTTCTAATTCACTAACAGATGGATGATGGAGACACCATTCAACATAACAAGGAAAGGAGGAAGAGACCTCAATTGCTGAGAAAATCTAGAGAAGAATTATTAAGAATCATTAATGAATAGAATAGAAAGAGGTTTCAAGGTAAATTGGAGAAATTGGACAAAGACTTTCCTTCCATCCCTAGCACAAAGACTAGCTCACTATAAGGGTTCAACGAAATTTGTTAAATAACTGACAATTTAGCCGTTTGGAGCCCTTTTTGATTGGCATAGCTGTACCCCCAGCTAACCTCTCATCCAAGGAAGGGGCCCCCTTTCTTCAAGGGTTAGCCCTCTTCTGTAAGGCCACTCCTTAAGGCCAGAGGAGGTCTCAGCTGAGTCCTCTTGGACAGGCCCCAGGAGCGCTGGAGTGCCCTCCAGGACTTTGGTTTTCCCACGGCTAAGATCATACAGCATTTCATTTCTACTTTGGAGGTGCAGCCTAGTCTCATTGAGGTTCTTAGTATTCCTTTCGTCAGAGCCTATTAACAGCGTCTGGATGCCCCTGGAACCGGAGGCAGAATTATAGGAGGGGAAATCGGGGCTTAGAGATCCTCTTCATTTAAGCTGGAAGCCACATTCACATGGCCTATGACTTGCTTTGGCCACTGGCGTCAGGCAAAAATAACACGGTGGCAGTGCCAAGCAGAGGCCTCGAATGTCCCTGCACACTTCTGCGGTCTTTCTGGGGACTCTGCCACCACCAGCCAGGGTACACCCGTCACCTACATAATAGCATGCTGCCCGAAGAGCCACTGAGGAGCACGAACCTGTGAGGCACACACCTGGACTGTTTCACAGTCCCGCCAGGGAAGGAAGGAAGCTGACACACAAGGTAGCTGTTTCCATGTGACGTCATCAATCTGCGTCTCGAAGAAAACGTCAACTGACACCAGTCGGAAACATACATACAAAAAGATTACAGACCCGATCTATAACCGAGTGTTGACAGGGTGAAAGTCTGCAGTGAAATCAAAACTAATCTGGCCACAGAAAAAATTTCATGTGTTGTTTGTTTCAGAAGTCTGCAGCCTTCGGTGGCCCAGCCAACCTAGACCCCAATTCCCCACTATTCGAGGAAAATTACAATTCAGTCTATGTCAGCTGGTGAGAGACACGTAGTGATACAGCTGGCCCTTGGAGACTTAAAAAAAGACCAAATACAGCTAATGAATAGAGAGAGAAGTCCTTAGGGGGCAACCTTTAAGGAGATTGCAATGTGTGGTGTTCCAGAGACACTGGAGCAGTCCTGGAGGTGTGGGGGGGGGGGGTGGTGGTGAGGAATCCCAGTGACCGATCAACTTGAGGACAGAGTCCAGGGCTGCACTGTCACCTGTGGGTGTTAACTACTGATGGGGACGAGGGGAATGTGGCCCATTTTTGTCTCATTGTTTTTGTCTTAGACAAATACAATACACTTTTTTTTTGCTTTATTGATTTTTCAGTGGGCAGACTTTTATTTATTTTTTTACTGCATTGTTTCCAATACTGATTAAATCATGTTTGCTTTATGTGTCAGGGGGAAATGAAGTGAGTTTTGCACTTGGATCAGCTTTTTCAAACGCATGTGCCCTTTTCTCGTGAGAGGTAACTTTTGAAGAACGAACCACCAGGGTGGGAACAGGGGAGGGTTTTCCAGCTTCTTATCATTGTGCCTACGCCTTTTTACTGTTATTGTTGTAGTTTAGGGGGGGAGCCTGCTTTACTTTACTTATTTTGCCCTTGAGAGTATAAAAAAAAGTTTGAAAAATACAGGAAACATAAGAGAACATGGAGAAGAAGAAGGGATACGAGTCTTCTTCATGGATGGGTTAAGTAAGACACCTCTAGAAATATAAAGAGAAAGAACAGATGAGAAAGTTAATTAATTTTCCAAATCAGTGAAGAGATACTGTGACACTTGTATCTTCTCCTCGCTTAACAATAAAACACTTATAATCTATTGTAAAAGTTTGGAAATTAATGAAATAAATTTATACTTGTAAGCACCTACCCACAGTGCCTGATTCAAGGTGCATTTCATTGATTATAGCTTATTTTCTTTCACTTTGACAAAAGTTTAACAATAGGGCATAAATGATTATTTTCCTATACTGATGTCTGTATGCATTTAGACAATAAATGACTTTCTCTCTTCAGGAAACAAAAATTCCTTATACTAGGTGGAATCCCATCTATTTTAGCCATCTTTGTACACATGTTCAGAATAGACATTGTTTGTATATATTCACGATTGCAACCAGAACTCAACAAAGAAACTTCAGTATCATTTAGGAAAGGAATAGAAAACATAAAAAGAATAAAGTCCAGTTTTAGCTCTTCTCAACGATGAGCAAAAATAGAAACTCAAGCCATTCTCACGGTCACATTTTGGAATCTCACTCCCTGTGACTTTCTGGGCTGGAGGATTTCTTCTCTGAGGATCGCTCATGTTCAAGTGGAAGGAGACAGGGGACTCCATCAGTGAGGGGGAAGGGTCGGCTCAAGACGCAACCATTCTGTAGGACACATTTAACAAGGGACAAGTCCTCCTGATTTTGAGGGGCCCCTATGGTCATGGGAGGCTTTATTCTGTCAGGGAAGCTACTTTATATATGGCAGCTCTCTCCAGGGGCCGCCTGGGCTCGGTATTGCAGCAAGTCCTGCCCACACAGAGAGCATCCTAAGCCCCCTCACAAGTGGGTGAGGCGGACTTGAACAGATATTTTAACACCTGAATTCCTTTGACCGAGATCATAACAGCATAGGATGGCATGAGTTTTATTTTTATTCTTGTAGGAGGTGAGAAAAGTCATGTAAAAAATTAGTTTTGGCTCTAGTAACTGAAACCTATATTATTTTATTAACCAATGTCACCCTACCAAATTTTTAAAAATCTTATTAGATAGAATTTGAAAATAAAAAGAATTTTAAAAAAGAATGGGAGGCATGAGGGACATTTCAATTTAAAACTCAGAGGACAGCTAGCATTAGACCTAGAGGCTATGGTAGAGATCTGAGTGGATAATGACATATCTGAGAGTCATTAGCAGGTATGTACCGAATGAAATCATAGATCTAGATATGTACATTGAAGGGGCAGAGCAAAGAAGAGGAATCAGCAAAAGAGACCAAAAAAGAAATCCCAGGAGTAAGGTCTTAGAAGCCAAAGAAGAGATAATTTCAAGAAAAGGGAGGACAATAAAGCAACTGTCACAGCGAAAAAAAACATGACTCATTAGAAGCAACCATAAATTAATTTTACTTTCATATTTCACTGATCCTTTAACTACATTGCATGAGGTAATATCCACCAGCCTGCCACTTGGATATAAGGTGAGTCAGTTTTATGGCTTTTCTGGCCTTTTATAACTTACAGAAAGTGCTGGAGTTGTTTTAAGTTGCAAAGTGCAGGTTCAACAAAAAGAACAAAACTAGAAGCATTGCACTTCTTGATTTCAAAATACAGTATAAAACTATAGTAATGAAAACAGTATGGCACAGAGCAAGGAGCAATGGGTATTTCTCATAACCAGATGAGGACCACGAGGAGGAGAGACAGAGTGGCATCGTCTCAGCCCCTGTACAAAGGGTGACCCACACGTCTAAATGGCCCTGAGTAGAGAAAATACTGAGATTCCTATGGGCGGCAAAATTATTCAGCAACAAACTGGCAGAGATGCCTCTGACCACACCAAAACTGTAGGTCAGAGATACCGAGGGAGAGTGATCAATGAAGAAATCACAAAAGCACCAGCCACAATGAAAATTCAACTTTGTACCCGTGCGAGAGCAGAGACAGCAGGCTGCTTTGGTGTTGCTGATCCACCCTGACCCCTCTCACAGCCTGTGCATGAAACAAAAAGAGCACAGCGATGCTCTCAGACTAACAGAGCCTTATGCCAAGGGTAACAGAAGTTGAGTTGCATGTATGTTAAAAAGATATGTAATAAAACTAAAAAATTATTTTACTACATATTTTAAATATCATGGTGAATTTTTAAAACCACACTGAATGCTAGTAGAAGGCCAAATAAACTGGTTTGAGTTCTTCCTCAACAATCTAATGGGTCACCCTGTCCACACTCTGATCGAGGTGTTAATGAAGAGTGCGGACCCAAAGGCAGGCAGCGGGGCACGGCGTGCTGAAAGAGCCCGATCATCCCGACTCCTTGAGTAATTAGCAATTATCATTATGAACACATACACACAGAGAGACACATACTGAGAAACAGATTTGTATGGTTTATAAGGAACAAAATACTACTTGCTTGGAGACAAAAACACCGAAGAATTAATGAATATAGTCCCAAACCTAGACAAATTGATAATCTAACCAGGAAAAAAAAAGCAAAAACAAAACTCATGCAATTGGCATTCTAGCTCATCTTGAAAAAATACAGCGATGGCCCTGGCCAGTGTGGCTCAGTGGGTTGGGCATTGTCCCTCAAAGCAAAAGGTAGCCAGGTCAATTAACAGTCAGGGCACATGCCTGGGTCATGGATTCAGTCCTTGGTTGGGGTGTGTAGGAGAGGCAACCAATAAATATTTCTCTCTCACATTGATGTCCCTCTCCCTTTTTCCCTCCTTTACCCTCTCTCTAAAAATAAATAAAATCTTTAAAAATACACAGCAATGAACAAAAATGCATGAAGGTAAATGCCCATAGGTATAGAGGAAATGAGAAGTAGAACAGTAAAGACGGCAACTTTGAAAAGTGGTTAATTTCATTTGAGATGTACTTCATAGACTCAGGGGGAAATCGTATCACTGAATGCAAAGATATGTCCCTTATCTTCCAGTCTTTAATCTTAAATAGGAAAGGCAAGGGTAACACAAATGGATGCAGTAAATCAATAAATAAGCAATAAATTTGGGGGCCCCAAAAAACAAAATATAGATATACATATTTACCTATCCTAGCCTTTATATTGTGTGTGTGTGTGTGTGTGTATGTATGTGTATATGTATGTGTGTGTGTGTATTGTGTGTGTGTATGTATGTGAGTGTTTTCTTCTAAGGGTATTTCTTTACCTACCATCCTCCACAGCCAAATTATAAGTTCTTTGAGGGAAAAGGATTTTATCAGGTTAAATATTCCCGGGCCCAAATAAATATTTGGGCAGGTCTATCAATGTTTAGCAACCTATACATTGGAACTCTAGGAAATGCTCAAAGATTACCATTATGTTTAATAAAAGTAGACATCAAAGAGTCAAAATACATCAACCAACCAAGGACAAAATTACTGCATTTACAAAAGATACTGCCAAAAAAGTCGCCGTTGGTAAAAAATAAAAAGAAATTTTTAAAGGCATTGCAAATATAATGAAATAAAAGTGGTTAATTATTAACTCATAAACCTTTACCTTCCAGTCTGAGGATCGAATCCGAAGTACAGGTCCTGACAGCGGTCACAGCGGGGCCCAGCGGTGGAAGCATCGTGGCAGACGCACTGACCCGTCCGGCCGTCACAGGTGTGGTCGACTGCGCCAGCCGCGTGGCAGGAACAGGGCAGGCAGCCGGTGGCATTGCCTGGGGAGACATACAGACCTGGAATAGAAAAACAAAAAGACTGAACACGTACTTCCCATGCAGTCTTCTCTTTTAAAGATGGTCTTTGGATTACATCAAAAAATGATTTACCTTCATAAAATGATCAAGTTAACAAATAGCAGACTCCAGATTCGAACTCAGGCACTTAACCAGAGAATGTCCCCTCAATCTATTCTTCACAGAGTACTGCAATGATCTTTTTCAGAGTCCAATTTCAACATCTCATTCCTCGATTAAAAATTATTTGATGACTTCCTATTTCTTTAGGGGGAAAAATTGAACCCCCTCACACAGCCTTAATTCTCCATTCTGGTCCCACCTATCCCTCTACCTTCAGTTCATTGCTCATCGCCAACCTGATCTGCTCCACAGTCCTTTCCCTTCTTGATACGTGAAGGCCTTTTCCTGGAAATTCTGTCTGCTGAAATGACCTTCATCCATATTTCCTGTTTAGCTCACTCTTACACACAGCAGGTCTTGTGACTTCCTTGAATAACCTGATCCAGGCCAGTTTAGGCAGGCCCACTGCACTTTCAGAGCAGGTGCTTCTTTCCTTTCGAATCTCATGAAAATTATAATCCTCATTTCCACCAGACTGTAACCTCCATGAAGGCAGGAACCTCATCTGTTGAATCCATCAGCATCTATTACAATGCTCATCATAAAACTACCCAATAATTAAATAGTCATCGAGTCCCACAGGTGCCTAATTAATCCCCACAGAATTTAGATTAAGTATTAACCCATTTTTATTATAACAAAAAGAAAGAAAGAAAAATGTAATTTAAAATATTTTCAAGTCTCTTCCAATTTCTTAAACCAAGAAGATGGGAATCAACAGTTATAAAATTAAAAAGGATTTGGTCATTTGAATGATGGAGCAGGCAAGTGGTAAAGAAACCAGCCCTGGTGTTTTCAGGTGTGTTTCTGTATGTATATATGTATGTACACATGCATGCACAAGCACACATGCATGATGTTAAGAAATTTTCATGGAAAAATGGGGAGAGGGATTGCAGAGGGAATGAAGCTCTGGCAGGCGAAACTGAACTGTACAATGGTCGTGCTCACACATTTAAGGATATAAATTACCGGTGACACTGAAAGAGAGAAAGAGAACGAGCGCTGAGTAAATCCACATTCTTCAGGGAGAAGCGGGAGGTCACGGCAATGCTGTACAGCTCACTCGAGGCTTTCGTTGAAAACAAGCCATTTTCCACAGCCCTGCATGTTCTCTCTGAGAAAGCTTCAGGAGTAGTAAAATAGAAAACACTGCGTTCAATAAGAATTTTTTTAAAAAAAGGAAGCTCAGAATCTGTGCCATTCAGTTAGAAAGAACTAATGTCATTTTTATTGTGCTTTCCAAACTAGATGACGTCCTTTGCTTTTTCTGCATCCACTGACAGAAATTGGCCTTCTAGGTGTTTCCAGAAATAGTGCGTGGCCGTGCCGACTAATGTATATGCTCGCAACTGATTCAGCATGTGCTCCAAGTCACAAATTTAGAAGACTTCTATTTTGGACTCAAGATCACCGCGGCTGTGATTCTATGTGTTTTTCTTCTTGTGAAGATACCTAGGCCTTTAAATCCATGATTGCATCGTGAATGGGCTAACAGCTCTCCAATTTGGGTAAATTACACATTAGCACAGATACTTAGGAGCAGAATTAATTTAGACTTATTGCAATAGCTTTGAGCCACAGAGAATTCTAGAACAATTAAGGAAGATTTTTACAAGAAATGATTGATTAGATAAATCTGTAAGAACAAGGAGGGTACACTTCGGGGCAGAAGACGGAGTTACCCAAGTTTAGGAGAATTGAGAATGCCACAGAAAAAGAGAGAGATAAGCAGAGAAGAAGAAGGGTGTTAAAACACCCAGGGAGGCTGCAACCTGGCGGTAGAGCTTCAAGGAAAAGATTACCCTGGAATTTGTCTTGGGGTTAATTTCCCTCCTCCCCTCAGGCGCAGGACAATAAAGGTTAATCTCACCGGCATTTTAGTTGTCCTATTTTTAAGCAGTTCTAATTAGGATGACTCAGGTACCTTCCTGTTCAATGATTACTTCTTGCCTTACCTGAATGTGCCTAATTCTAGACCATTACCTTTCCTTTGATGACTTCCAACTATAGAAAACATTATTTCCCTTTCCTGCTCCTTAAGATTCAACTAGTGAGTGCGGCTTCAAAATAACTGACCTCAATTTCGTTTCTTTGACTCAATACAGTTCCGATCTCCATCCATGAGCTCCGCCTCACGTTCCCCATCTTTGTGACTGCATCGTTTTCATGGATCTTGAGATTTATTTCCCTGAGTGATTTTGTGCCACACACTTAAATTAGGCACAGTGATCAAGACAATACCATCACCTTACCTTTTGTAGTGCTGAGAGGTCACACGTCTATGGCACGAATCAGCCCACTCAAGTGTATTATCGTCCCCAGTTTTATTGGCCGCTAACCCCTGGTCCCCGAGCAAGATAAGTCTCATGTGGAAAACAATGGGTTTCGCAGCTAAAGCAAAAAGTCCCCCGCATCATAAAACAGCGTTGCTTTATCTTGGAGAAGGTTTATAGAATCCTTAGAGTTCAAAGTTATTAGCAAGGCAGTTGGTATTATCTCCTGTAGTGGCTATTTGCACAACACAGTACCTGTCTTGGGCATAAAAGAAGAGCCCATTTCCTAGCAATGTCCCTCCCGAGGACTATGAACAACTAGGTTTTGCCAAGGTCTTGAAATGGGAGAAAGAAAACAAGTTTAACCTCTAGGCCTTATTCAGAAAAGGAGGGCAGAGCTGAGGCTAAGCACTAATTATAAGCCATTTAGAAGAAACGACTCTCAGCTAAGCCAGAGGAATGGACATAATACTAAGAGAAGAGCCTAGGGAGGAGTGTGCGGCTCACCCGTACCGGGTAACAAAGGGGTATCTTAGCAATGGTTTTTTACCAATCAGTGTTTTCAGAATAAAGTATAGTAGACGGTGATAATCTTCAAAGAAAGATGTAATAATGTTCCCTCATTTGGTCATCTTATACAAAAATAATGCTAAAATTATTATTCATAGATTTGATCAAACATCAATAAATGCATAAATATAAGTTATTATCATTCACTTCAAGGTATAGTTTCTCTTACTTAAAAGATTTTTCTGAACTCTTTTTCAACTAGGTTAAATATGTATTTTAAATTCTCTGCTCTGCTTTCTTCTTCCTGGACTGCCGGACTCTCCTTGCGTAAGTTATCAGTTCCTGTTTAGTTGTAAAACTCAGCGCGGGAAGGACTTTCTCATTGAAGTCCTCCACACCCCCAACCTTCAAGCATTAAACAATCTGTTTCCTCTTCTAGCTCTTTACCAATTTACAATATTGTGCATTTCCAATATTACACTTATCACATAGGTATATTTACTTGCAAGTCAGTTTTCCCTACTAAAACCATAAAACATTAACAAATACATATATGTGCTTGTGTGTGTGTGCATACTCCTAGACCAGCATCCTCCCTGGTACATAGTAATTTACTCAATAGATATTTATAAAAAATGAATATGTGAGTGAAATTGATGGAAGGCTGAATGGATGCACAAGTAGATGATGGATGGGTATCTGTTACCCCTTAAAATATGAGATAATCTTTTTAACCTGAAAGGGAAATGGTAAACATAAATCTGTGAGTTCTGAGAGTGAGGGTGTCCTGACCGAGAAGGAAAAAATATATGAATCAGGGACAATAACTTTAAAATGTGACCCTCACATAGCAACAGATAGAACAGAGCTTCAGAAAGGAAATGTCACCCCCAAACTAGGTCTCCTGTTCTGAGGACATAGGCTATCATCACATGCTCATATAAAGGAAAACCCTCCAGTAGACTTCTCTGTTGTATTAAAAAAATAAATTAAAAATATATAAGCTTAAAAAAAAACTAGTTGTCTTACTTCTGCAAATATCCATGAAAGGCCTCCATAAGTATATTCTTTAAGATTCAAATCTAATAACAAGTTTAAGTAATGACATTCTGATTACAACTTGAGGATACTAGATGGATAGGCACATAGAAAACACACAGATATGTACGTTTCCATAGCCCACAAAGATACTTTTAAATTCTTTGATCTAATTTTCTCAGCCTTGGTCATTATCAATGTATGTGCAACAGACTCTCTCCTGCACCTTTGCAACCATCTCAAACGTTTCTCCAACCGAGTCCAAGGAGAACATCCTACTTCCAGACCTCTCAGCTCAGCAGTTTAGTACTTGATCACTGCAGCCTCTCCCAGGAGTCTGTAATGTTTCATTTTACAATATTATTTGATTCTACGCCACAAACGAGATAGCCCAGGACCTGAAGCAATAAGCCAGTAAACGGGCTGAGGTTGGTTTGAGGGTGGAGGAAAATTACAAATACTTATAAATTGGTCTATTTTAACCCACCCTCAAATATGCGTTGAGGGGATATTTATGACACATAGTGAGATATTCAGGAAAGAAAGGTTTCACTTTCTGAGTGAGTGCAGATTCTGGATTTGCAAGTGGATCTGGATTTGTAAATGGCTCTTCTACGTCATTAGAACCCATTTTCCATACTATACAACGAGAACAAAACTGGCTTTTCAATCATAGAAATATTGTGCATAGTAAATGGGGCTTTCAGATAAAGCCCTATTTATTCTAGGGTCTGGCAAACAACAGACACTCCATGAATGTGATCAATTGTCATCATTGCAATTTTCATTAGGCAGTTTTCTATGAAGGTGGGATTTTCCTAAACTAAAGTTTAAATAATGACTTGCGAGTGGTTTCTCTTTCCAGACGTGCCTGAGATTATGATCCACATTGCCTAGGATCAATTCCTTCCTAGTGGTTTATCAAGGAGGAGGCTCTTACATCGTGAAAAATCATGTTCGCCTAGAAAGCCGTTTTACCAAACATTAGGATATGTGGCTTCACTGAATCTCAACTTCGGTGCAGCATTTGTTAATGAAGCATCAGCTGCCTAGTTCCAATTCCATTGGCCAGGGCTCGCCTGCAATTCTGGTGCCTGAGTTCATTACTTAACAAATACGATATGCCTCTTAATGAAACCAAAGACGTTGTTTTACTTTCTAATAGTCTGTAGGAATCATAAAACAAAACCAGAAGTAAACACCAGGGGAAAGCATGAGGAATTGTCCTATTAGCACAAACCGTGTCAGATGAAGCTGTTTTCATTATAAGTTAGCCTTTATTTCATTCCAAAGCTGCAGAGGCCTCAATAAACCCTCACTGCCCCTGGTTCTCAAGGACAAGGGTGGGTCGTGGGCTAGAGAGACCGAGGGCCTTGTCACCTCTCCCGGCTTTCTCAGCCTGGCCTCTGAATAAGTGCCCGCTGCTGCTCAGGACGAGGCCACCCAGCACTAGGGAAAAACACACACTGTGGACACGCATTTAGTGCTATATTTATTACTGCGGGTATGTGTACATTCATATATGTACACACGCTCCAAATAATTTTAAATTAAAGCATTTTAAAAATACTTAATGGAGGTTAAGCAGCATTTTTAACCTCTGTTCAAGTTATTGAATGGCATATTAAAACCAATGTGGCTCTAATGTACCTTCTAATGCATGCTGCTGCTTTAACAAATTGCCTATAAATTTTAGTTGAATTAAGCCTATTCCTTGTACATCTAAGTAAGGTTAGGTTAATAATACATGAGGTTTCATTATACGCACCTTCCTTAATAATGTTTTTGAACAAAGTGGGACAAGAATCTCTGTGCAGCCGTCTAGTTCAGGCCGGTAATATTTACAGTCACAGATGAAAGAGGCAGGCAGGGGTCTTCAGACCCGCCAGCGCCCCGCTCCCCACCCCACCACTCACACACAGCACCCTGGCCCCTCCCCCAGCCCACAGTCACCTGAGACTGGTCTTTCTGGCGTGTTCAAAGACATAGAATGAAAGCTTCAGATAAGGGGCCTACTGCAGGACCAGCTACCTGAAGCATCTGCTTCTGATACAGCTGGTTCAGGAGAAGGGTGTTTTATTTTTCTTTCTAATGGAAATTTAACAGTGAGAGACGGATTCAACACAGTTTCTGAAGCCATAAGAATGCGGGATCAAAAAGAAAACAAAACAAAAAGAGAGAGCTCCACACGCACACCTTGGCCTTTCCATACACTGCATAGCTGTGCACAGAATCTCTTGTTTCATCCAAAAAAAAAATGCATGAGGTCCTTAAGCTACATTTTTCTTTCCACCCTTGCAAGGCAGAATGAACACCGCATTGTCCCCCTGTCGGTGTAACGAAAGGCATGCCTGCAGGCCTGCGTGGCGCCCACGTCTAGGAGAATGCCACTGAGGTGGATTTAAATACAATTGTTCCCCTCATTCAGAAAATACACACCAAGTGCCCACTGTGGAGACGCTGCCCTGTGTGCCTGGGACGGAGCTCTGAACAACCTGAGGAACGGCCACTGGACTTGCAGGCTAACTGGAGACACCTGGTCTGAACACTCGTGGGAAGGAGGTTGGAGAATTCATGGGCATGGCACATCACCTGTGCTTTTTACCTACACTGATGGGAAGCCAATGAACAGTAAGTAGCACCTTGGCTGCCTGTTGGGAAGTGGCTGAAGAAGGATAAAGGGTTGAGGAGGCTTTTTGAATAGTCCAAGAGAAAGAATATAATGGCAGGGCCCAGGATGGGTAAGTGAGGGTGTCGAGAAATAGCCAGAGTTTGGACATATTGGAAGGTAAAATCAACCAGATTGATTTAGATAAAAGAGACAAAGGTTGTGGGAAAAACAGGACCCACAGGATAATGGCCAGGATTTGGCCTGAGAAGATTACAACCCAGGAAATACCGGGATAACGTGTTCAGTTACGCATAATTGATTGAACAATTCTTTTTCTTCTGATATGTGCGAAAATGAAAAGAGACCAAAGAATAGAAGAGAAAACAGAAACACCTGCAGGGAGAGGCCAACAATAAGCTGATTGATTAAGGCTGCAAAACTATGAGAAGAACTGTTTGGAATTACTGGCTCCAAGGGTTCCTAAAGTCTAGTGTAGGTAAGCCCTTCCCCAACCAGAAGGTCTCCCTCTTGCATTTTGAGATGAGTTTTCTCTTTAGAAGTTAAACCAGGGAGGGTTTGGGCTCTCTGAAAGCAGGGACAACGTGCAAAGTAATCACAGGGTTATATGAAAGGCGGCCTCTGATGGTTATTTCATATTTCAGCTGGGCTAGGCCTGTGGTTCAGTTGTTTGGTCAAACACTGGTCTAGATGTTGTTGGGAAGGTGTTTTATAAATGTTTCCAGAATATAAGAACACTGATCTACAGATAAAATGACCCAACGAATTCCCAGAAAAATTATGTAATCAAAAAAAAACACATCATCATGAAATTTTCTGCAATGATATACAAGGAAATGATAGATGCTTTTAGAATGTAAAGAAGAAAAAATAAATGAGTTTGATTGGCACCACTGGAAGATAATGGGGAAATAATGATTTTTGAGTGAAAACGATTCTATAAAGTGCTGAAATTTCAAATAGCTATACATGTAAAGTAACAATAATCCCAGACACTCAAAATTCTGAAAAGAAAGAGCACTTCCCTTCTTGTACTCCTCCTGTTCATGAGCCAATGGAATGTGTGCTCTACCAACTACACAAATAAACCCAAGAAAAAGAAAATATTCAGGGACCGGGCCATGAACACAGCAGACACATGAGGAAAGCCTCGGTATGGCTACGAAAGGAGGGCCTAGGACACAGCTGTGTAGGACAACAAGACCTCCATCAGCTCAAATCAAGGGTTCAAATCCCTCGACAGACTGAGATAGTTGGCTGGGGGGCGGGGGTCAGCTGATGGATTCCTTGGATGGATTTCTGTTGGAAAGTTGTGGTCCCTATATATATTGATGTGATCCCTAGAAAACTAGGCAAAGGCAAATTTTTCAAGAAAGGAAATATAATCAAAGCATATTCAATGGCATGTCTGTGAAATAGACTTATAGAGTCATAATAAAATAATCTGTGCATATTGATTTAACCGAATAAAGGGATTACTGAGGAGGGGTATAAATAGCTAAATACTCTAAGGAGGAAGATAATAGTTTACATTTTAAAGGTTGAGGCAAAAGAATATATGTAGGAATACTCATAAAAGCCAGAAGATACATCTAAAGGAGCTGGTGGTGGTAGGGAGAGCCCTGCAAGAGCGATAGAGTAGCTACTTTACAGTGTGAGCCTTTAAATTCTTTTTTAAAAATTATTATTTGTATTCAATTTATTGGACATGGATTACTAAAATCACATAAGTTTCAAGTGTACATTTCTATTATATGATACATGGTTTGTATATTGCCTCGTGTGCCCACCACCCAAAGTGAGACTTTAAAATTCTATTTCATTTTTAAAACTATCTGAATGTAAATCTCGATAACAGTACAAATTGAGTTAAAAATTAAAATACTAGAAAATCATACTCAATCTTTTCCTTCCTACTCATGGTCTCCTCTAGCTCCTTCTGGCCTCTTTCTTTGGGGGATTTACCTGGTAGAGCGTTGTATTTTTAAGAAAGTCATTTCTTAGTAGCCACCTACCTAACCACAGACATCACAAAACTGTTCTGCCAAGTTTTGTGGCAAATTTTCCTCTCATTTGGAAATGATGTGGAATGGGGACCATCACTTTAAACTTGTTAGATTTTCAATATCTTGAGAACTAGGACTATCTCATTCACCTGCACAGCCACAATATTAAGATAATTCCTCCTACATTGCATGCTTTCTGTAAGTGGTTGGTTTAACTGAAGACACTGAGAAATAGCCAGGAGTTTTAGGAGGAAGAATGAAGCTGGAAGTGCCCTTGTGCAGAGAGGAGGTGGGGGAGGGAGGAAAGGAATAAATGGATGAATGAATTGATGTACAGGGTCCGGCAGAAGTAAGGCCAACTTGAGTTTGGTTGGTAGGGTGATAACATGAATGCAATAATTTATAGTTTTAATTTGAACATCTCACCTCAAATGTCATATGGTGTGCTTGAGTGCGATATTGTTAGGTGACAGAATTGCATGCTTATGATTTTGTAACAAGGACGGGGCGTTATTTGTGCCGGACGCAGTTTGTCCCAGTGGGAGCTTTCTCATTCTGGTTTCCGAGCCCTGAAGGCACAGGTTCCTATCAGGCTTTGCGGGACATCCAGATCACGCAGCTTCCTCTCTGTTTAAGCTGGTCCAAATGGTTTCCTGGCACTTTTATCTGAACAGGAATTAAACATTCATCAATTCCTTCTGGTCTTTTGGATTTACTTGTCACACTGGCCAATGTCAACTGAGAAGTAGGGCTCAAGTCTGCTAAGCTGGATCCCTTCTCCTGTAAAACAGGACTCCAGCCCCACCCTTGAATTGCCCCTTTGCATTTGGATCCAGTCGGTGTCAGATAACTCAGAGCTGATTCTGGCAGAGGACAATTGGTGCAGCTGTTGCACAACCGGTAAATGTGTGCAGGTATCGCACCACCATGATGGATTTATGGTAAAGACGGTGTGTTGTGTGAGTTAAAATCATGGAGGGAGCCAGTAGGTCCCTCTTTCTTCCAGCTGTGAAACAGATGAAAAGATGAGGGCAGGGGTGTAAAACTGAAGCATATTTTACTAAATTGATGGCATTTAAAAGTTATTCTAGATGTTTCTACATGATGCCAGAACATATAGCCAATTTAGAAAAAAATATTTGGTCCTTTGTATTCAGAAAATCAATTCCTCGTCTGAATATTACACATTGTATAATAGTCAAATCAAGTGCCCCCTAATCCGGGAAAATAAAATGTATTCTTGCTGTTCTGAGATTTTTTTTTCCAGTTGTTAAAAGGGGATTTATTTCAAGTTGAGAAATTCAATATCAAGTAAGTCTCAATTATGACATGTCATTGTCTGGCATTCATCTAAAGGGTCAAACAAATACACCCCATCATGCTGAATAAATTGAGCAGTAGTATCTGTGCTGCATAGCGATATAAATTCAACACTGCTGTTGGAGATTAAATGTTCTAGAAGCCTCAGCTGAGAATCAAAGGGAATCACCCGGCCTGGGATAAGGAAAGGAAAGTCGCAGTGCTCTGGAAATGTCACACATTTCTTTCTTACCTGGCTGACACTGATCACATCTTCTTCCTTGACGATTAGGCAAACATTGGCACTGGCCGCTGCCTGGGTCACAAACGGTCCCAGGTAATGTCCCCAAGGAGTCACACTCACACATCTGGCAGCCCTGGAAATCGCCAGTGGTCAGATTGTACGTGTGAGGCTCACAGTGATTGCAGTGAAGACCTGTTACTCCTGATTTGCAAGGACATTGTCCTGTTGATTTGTCACACAGCAGAGAGCCATTTACTGTCCCCGTCTTATCACAGTCGCAGGGCAGGCAGAGGAAAGAGTTATTTTGCTGCAGGCGGAAGTACCCGTCCAAACATCCATCACATCGGCGGCCCCCACCATGGGGCTTGCAGCGGCACTGTCCCGTGCCCGCATCACAGACCGTCCCAGGGAGGGACCCGGCGGCGTCACAGTCGCAGGCCTTGCAACCTGTGATGTCCAAGCCGTAAAAGTGTTCTCTGCAGGTGTTGCACTGAAGACCTCTGGCTTCCCCTTTGCACTCACACTGCCCCGAAAGAGGATCGCAGACGTGGCTCACGGAGCCGTAGGGGTTACAGAGGCAGGGCTCGCACCCGTCCTCATTCAAACTCCGGAGGAATTTAAATCCCAAATCGCAATGATCGCATTGGAGCCCTGCGGTTTAAAAGAGGGGAAAGTGATTCTATCACACTCTCTAGGTGGCTGAAGCAGAAACAACAGTACCTCTGACATTCAACGTAGATACGAATGTTGAGCATGTCCTCACGGGTGAGGCCATAGAGGACTAATCACATAGTCAACTTGGTGATGATGGTGCAACTTTGTTTTTGTAATGCGCTTCATTAACTTTTATTTGTGTATTACTTAATGCTCAATGTAAAGGGGACTCTATTGTGCATACCAGACCTCTTCTCTTGAATATTAAATGTATTGTTTTAAAACTAATAACCATATTAAAACCATTATTTTTTCTTATTTTATGTTAACAAAGGGTGCCCATTTTTAAAAGAACAGTAGAGAGTGGAGTACATTTTTCAAAGCCCTATAGAAGAATTGCATATTACCATGCTAGTTACTGCCCAAGAAATCAGAATCCCCTGAAACTATGTAACGAAATGTTAAGTTGATAACTATTTTGGTGATAACAGGATATATACTTATGCCTAAATATCATGCACTTAAACAATTAATATAAATAAAACTTATCCAGAGCAATTTTTATTTCAACGCTTTTATATACTCCATATTTTATCGCTTTCAATTAATATAAATTATGCTCTCCTTGGCTCATAAAGCACTCACAGTGCTTGTCATATTGTATGATTCAGAACATACCTCTTTAAACACTAAATAAATTCTGCTGTTTAGATTACTTCTGGTTAAAGGAGTACATGCATCCATTGCACAAACAGAGAAAAAATGTTTCATCACCTCAACTTAAATCTCTGACAACTTAGGTTAGTTTCCAAAAGAGTATATTACAAGGCAAAGGATTAAAAAAAAAAGTTTTCTTGAAGAATAAACATTGAGATGCAAAATCTTCCCTTAGATAGCCTTCACATATTCATGAATTTAAATAGCTGTGCGGTTAAACCCATTGAAACATGGGTTTCAAGCTTTAGTAGCAATAAAAAATTAGTACTGAAATAACAGCCAAAAACCCACTCAGGAACTCACAGGTGGAAAAGCAGCTCCTACACGGGAAGAAAATGCATAATGTACATGTATGTAGATGAATAAAAATTCAAGAACTCCAGTGGAAGGCAAGTTCTTTAACAGTGATGAATAGCTCACCTGAGGCACACCATTTGATTTCAATAAGGAAAATAAAAAAGACCACTATTGCTGCAAATTTTAAAAATAACTGTATTGTTAACAAGAATTATGACTCATTTTGAACTATTAAAATTGGTCTACATGGATTCATATCATATCAGGTTTAAAAATATGCACAGTGCTTATTTGAATATGCCATACATATTTCTGACAGGTAATCTATTCCTAACCACACGGAGGAAGGCCTACAGGGCTTCGCCTTCCGTGTGAACGAGTGCCGGTGAGTTAGCGCGCTTGGCATTTAATTCACGCTCTTCTCCCTTTTTATTCTAGATGAATGACCTACTTTAATAAAATTAGTGGCGCTCATGATTTTACTGGTGATAGAATCATTAGTAAGATTTAACAGTTTTGTTAACTCTAGCAATTTGTTTTCTGAAGCATATGCAACATACACTTGTATTTTCTGTTTTTTCCTTACAAACAAGGTAAAACTGAGTAAGGTTACTTGCTAATCTTATTAGAAGAAGAAATATTTATACACACTGAGTTTATATTTTTATTAAACATACAGAATGTGCAGAAAACACTTCAGTTTCCTGCAGAAAACCATCTGGATCAACCAGTGAAAAAGGTAAAATGGTAGGGAGCTGATAATGAATTCTAAGTAAATAGTCAATTTTGATCTTTTTTCTTCCTTGAACTTTGGACTCTAACCATCACAAGAAAAATTTCATTGATATGGAGAAATAATTATTTCATTGTCTTTAAAGGCCTTTCTTTAACTGTTGTTTTCACATTTTTCAGTTTCAAGTGTATCTCACACTGAAGAACAAAGGATCGCATACAGATTGAATTCACAGGTCTTAGGGTTCGTTCATCAGCTCGGGTAACACTTACACAAAAGTATGCCACTCTGCACAAATTGGTTGTACAGCTTTTCTGAAAAGTTAGTTTTTGTATGTTTGAAATGCATAAGGACAAATTAGGTTAACATTTTTGATGCAATCTTTCTCTAAACCAGAGAAATCTCGTGTGATACAATCACGCATACCCATATTCTTTTCTATGAAATTAAAATGAAATGCTTATCTAGCTGAATTAATAAAATGATGTTTCTATATCTATGGTCAAAGGTAAAGCATTTGTGTTAGTGTTAAATCACAAAAATGAACAGAGTATGCAGAATAAAATGTTCCTATGTATGTGTGTGTCCCTATGTATGCATGTGTGTGTGTGTGTGAGAGAGAGAGAGAGAGAGAGAGAGAGACTACTAGGCATGTTTCCATTACTCCGAGGTTCAGGTCAATGTTAGAAAAACGATGGAGGCCTTGAATGACAATAGAAAGGCAAAGGTCTTTTTTAAACTTCCTGTACGAACCGAGACGTGTTCAGTTATAATACAAGACTCACTTCATCAGGAAACTTTCCTCTCATAATATTCTCATATATCAAAATTTCAAAGTGCATTATGTACACAGTACATTTTGGGCACTTGATAAATTTTGTCCTTATGTGGCCGTGGTTCCCCTCAAAAATGTTGGAGGTAATAAATTGCTATAATCAAATCTAATTTCTGAAAAATACCTGTGGGAGTAACAAACAAAAAAGCACGTCTTGTATAAAAAAATGATAAATAACTCTGAAGGTAGCTGTTTATTATAATCAGCTTGGCACTGAATTACAAAATTAAAATTATGTGGCCCTTTATAACTAACCCTAGCAATATACATGATCTGTGGAATTGTGTTGACTTATTTTGCATTTCATAGGAACAGTTCAAAGAAATATAATAGGAAAATATGGAAAGATTTATCACAAAGGACCCTGTAGCACAGAATATTTTGAAAAAATCCATTTATTTTGGTCTATTAAGAAAACTAGCATGGAAATTATTTGCTTAGAACTCATTAAGTATAAAACATTTTGAAAAAGTGCTAATTTTCTAAAAGAAACATCTATGCAGTAAGCAAATTATATTTCTCTATGACTTATTACTATGGGCCCATGTAAGTTAAAGCAACTACAGAAAAAAGAAACTTCTAAAGGACCAGTTAAACTAAGCTTCCAGCTGAAGTCTGATAGAATTATTAACGTCATCATTTTTAGACAGTTAATTTCTTCCAATTTTTTTTCCTTTCCTAGCTTGCCTTAAGCCAGGAAATTTGCTTTACTCTTCAGTTAAGAAATCAAATAGAAGATTTCATTCCAGATGGTAATAAAGACGTGACTGTAAACTTCGGCATGACACATACCAATAACGTTGGCTTTGCACTTGCACTGGCCTGACTGGGGGTGACAGGTAATATCTCCATCCACGGTCCCAGAGGTATTGCAGGCACAAGGACTGCAGCCGTCAGGATCCAGCTCCCGCAGGTTGTAGAATCCACTCCGGCACTCACCACACTGTCTGCCAGTAACACGGCTCTTACAGTGACACTGGCCTCCAATCTGGGCGAGATACAACATTTTGTAGAATGATACACGGGTCTATTTTTAGATGACTTGCTCATTAGGTACAAGACAGGGAGGGAGGGAGAAAAAAAAAACTTTAAATGTTAAACAGACAAGAAGGTAATAAGGTATTTTTTTTTTCCTCCTGACACAAAAACATGCAAATCTTCAGCAGGGGGAATATATAGAACTGAGTGAAAATAAACCCCGTGGAAGTCAACAGTATGTGGCTAAAAGGGAAACGTGGAATTAAACCGTAAGCACCGTGTAAAGAAATCAAACTGTGGTC
Organism: Micronycteris hirsuta; assembly: GCA_004026765.1. Classification (NCBI taxonomy): domain Eukaryota; kingdom Metazoa; phylum Chordata; class Mammalia; order Chiroptera; family Phyllostomidae; genus Micronycteris; species Micronycteris hirsuta. The sequence goes on from PVJI01000777.1 coordinate 140,709, forward strand.
ATGCGGAGGCCAAAAATAGAAAAGAGACAGCAGTTAATTTAGTCTTTACGACGAGAACTCTCGGTTTTCTTCCTCCTGTTTCTGTCTCATTCACCCAAACTTGTTGTATGTCATACACACAAGACACTTAATTTAAAGATCTTTCTGTAATAATAGGATCTCTTCAAGGTTCTAACAATGTTTGAAATAAAGGTCTTTGTTAGCAGCAGCCATTTTTGCCCACGAATACTAACCCTGATAACATTTTTTACACAGTCCTGCTTTTAGGAATATTTCAGCATATCACGGTTTCTTTGTAGCATGACTTAATCACATTAAGTATATTTACATAGTTTATATTGTGGTAAAAAGAAAAGGTGAAAAAGTTACATGCGTTAGAACACTGTCAGGCAAAATAGCTAAAAAGGAGTATTTTTCTTTTTCAAGCTCCTATTTGGGAATGAAAATACATGAGATATATAATACTCATCTACTGTATGCATAGATATAATACTATGTTTGTTAAAGAAAGATCATTAAGAGCTAAACTTCTCATAAGAAACATACATATAAAACGTGAAGCAAAAAAACAAACAAACAAAAAAACATGAGGCAAATATGAGAAATTCGATGATAACTTAGGGCTTTTACAAGAGCTGAGGATCCAGACACCCAGCGTCTGAGCAAGTCCCTAGCATGTCTCCCCCTGGTTTCCTTTCACTCGGATTGAACCCTGCTCCCTACACAAGGAGGCAGGAAAGCACATTGAAAGGACATAGTCTGCTTTACCTTTCATCTCAGGGACATTCAAAAAGACCACATGAGGTTGGGATTCTGTTACAGAGATGGGGAGAAGGGCTTTTTAATATTTAAGTAATTTGTATAAATCTATCACTGCCACATTTTTCCTCATCTGAGAATAGGGCTCACTGGAGTCATTACTGAAGTAGGTAAAGTAACTGACATGGAAATGTGTAAAACTCTGACAAATAAAGGTTTACACAGGCAGCAGAGGGGGCCACAGAGATCATTGACCCTCAATAGGAAAGGTACATGTCGGTGCCCGAAGACAGGTAAGGACTGTGACTTGCCCCCTGCTGCCTGTCCGTGTTCGCCACCCCGGCTCTCACGCAGCCCCATGGACAGCAAATAGGGGCTTGATTCGGTCTGCAAGGCAAGTGGCATTTAATGGTGGATATGTATTACACAGAACCGTGGGAGAGAGAAATAAAAGTGTATTCTGTGCCCAAACTTTATCTTCCACATACATATTTTGTTACAGTCTTATCTAAACATAAAGCATGTGTCACCTGGAACTTCCTTGCCTCTTCAAATGTAGATAAGCCTGCCTGTAACCCTAATTCAATTTCTGTCGAAGAGCAAAAGCACTCCTTAAATTTACAAGAATTCTATGTGTATTGATATTCTCATGATTACCCTGACCCTAATTTCTGCTGCTTCTACTTCAGAATATTTTCTGCCAACTGAGAGCTCTGCCTTGTATCGCTCTGCAGGCAAAACCCAGCCAATGACTCCGTTTCAAGAAAAGGAGCCAGACTTATTTCCATAAACTGGCAGCGAAACATGACAGAGATCAGATTGGACTGATATCCGGGACTCTGACCCCTGCAAACCAAATGAATAAAGTCCAGTTTAGAAGTGTTTTCCCACCCCGTTATAGAATAGTCCAGGCAACAAGGTGTTACCAGACATTTGGGCAAATTTTTCAACATGAAAAACATGGACAAAAAAAAGGAGGAAGAAGCCACCTTACAAACCACATAACAATGTGAAGTTCACAATAGCAGGAGCTTAGTCATTGCACGATTTGTGAAAAGCCCAACTCTTCATGTTACAGAAGGAGAAACCAAACCTTAGAAAGGTCAAGTTACTTACTGATGGCCAGATGGCTAGTAAGTGGCCTAACTTCCAAATCTGCACTCATAACCATGATGCTAAATTCATTCTGCTTGTGATAAGTTACAAATTTCACAGCAATGGGACAAGGGCTAGACCCAAGAAGTTCAAGGCCGTGGCACGCCCCTGTGAGACGCTGGGTGCATGGTGGAAGAATCCACCAAGCTGTTTACTATTACTCTTTTGTGAATTTCTCCGAATAACACTGACACTTGCTAACGGTGGCCATATATGGCCTCGTGACCACATGCAGGACCTCGCCATTTTGGGCCGTCCTGCCAAAGTCTGCTGTCCCGGGCTATACAGCAGTGGTGGGTGTGACAGCCAACCGAGTGACAACTGAAACAATGAATTTGGCAGAGATATTGGGGTCAAGAGAAGAGAGGAAGATTCTGCAATAATTATTCTGGTCAGCTTTCTTAACTATCCTCTACATGAGGAGATGGAATTCCTTGAATTCAAGACATCGAATAACCCACACATGATCACTTTTGTATGTGTGAAAATACCACTTCTGTGCTTAAAAAAATATGAAGCATGATTTAAAGGTCAATAAATAGGTGATCACAGAGGTTCTCTATGTAATAGACACCGTATTTTATGTCATTTAAACAACGTTTGAAAAACAGCAGAAATATGTCTTCCTAAGCACTCATTTGGCTGGTGTGGAGACAATCTAACGTTCACTAGATTATATCTCATGGAACTCACTAAAAGCCAGTGAGGTGATATTGATGTTGCCAAGCAAAGTCAGAATTTGCAAAGCAGACTCAAAAGTTTAAGAACAGGTGATCTACCCTGGATATTAAAATTTGACCTGGATGGTTTTGCTTGAACAGAGAAGAAATACAAATGAGGGGGGGATCCCCCATAAAACTCTTCTAATCAAAAAGTGCATTCTTGCGAATATTCTTTTCTTTTATACAGATGACTCTAGATTTTCCTTTCATGGAGATTCTTAGACAGCTATCCTTCCCTGGTGAGAAGTCCATTCAGATTGTCACTCAAAAAACGTATGTTGTGCAACTACATAGTGTGCCCAGTGAGCTGTGAAAGGTCACATTATGTGAGTGATGGCTCTCAGCGTCCACCACGTCCTCCCTCTGATCTGCCAACGTCACCCACAACAGTGTGCAAAATCGTTTCTATGAATTCGCTCCTCTCTCCGAATGCATTGAATAAACTGTCAATGTAATCTCCATCTACTCCAATTCTGATGCTGATATTTCTGTGGCATTTTGAAAGTTAGGTGGAGAGAGTGGAACACTCTGGGTCCAGAAAATAAGAGTGAACTTTCTATAACAAATTAAAATCAGGTAAAAGTCATTTTGCTTTTAATTGTCACAAAGCACTAGCGATTCTAAACAACGCTCATGTTACACTACTTTTCCCCACTAAAATGGACTTCTCCTCCTGCCTCACTTTTATGCTCAGCAATATTCAATCACTCCCAATTACCTACCTAGCAACATCCAGACATCCAATTCCAGTTCCACAAAGTGACCTCGATATGCCACACTAGTCTCCTGTGATTCCCTACTACAGTGCAGGCGCCAGAGTTTCCACAGGAAGGGCTGGATGGCAGTGATCTTGCTCAGGGATTTGTGTTGCAGCTATGTCTGCTTAGCAGGCACACCATTCTTACTTAGCTTACCAACTGATTTTGAATGACTCTGGGGAGACAGTGCAGGGCAGAGGAGAGTGATCACGAGGGAGTGGGGGACTGGATGCCTGCCAAACAACTTCTGCTGCCCATAGAACAGCAGGCTTTCTGCAAAGAACAACACTTTTGCTTCTTCTTTCTTGACCTTTGTGCCCCACCCCCATTTTGCACTATATTTTTCAAGTTTGAATAGAATTTGTAAAAAGTGAATATCCTGACCTTAAGGAGAACACGTTTATTGTTAAATATAATGTTAGCTGAAGGTTCTTTGTATATGCCCTTTCCAGATTGAGAGTTATTTATTTCTGTTTCTGGTATACAGAGGGTGTGTATCACAAAAGGGTTTTAAATGTTTCCCTCAAGCTTGTCAACATCTACTGAGATTGTTGTATGAGATCCAGTTAGTGTATTGCATGAACTGATCTTCAATGTTAAACCAGCCTTGCATTCCTGGAATGAATGCCCCTGAGTCATGATGCATCACCCTTACTATGTCGTGCAGGATTCAATTTGTTAACCTGGTAAGATACATTACATCTATGTTTATGTGAAAAATTCAGATGGATTGTTTTCAAAAGAGTCAGTTCATGGATTAAGGTTAGGTCACCCACACAAAACAAGTGGACCAGCTACCACCAAAAACTCCCAAAAAGAAGCAAGTGAGAACAAGCCACCAACAGCCACACGTCCTGCATAGGATTGGAACCTGGGTGGGAGAAAGCAGACAGCAGTTGGGGACATCTGACTTTTCAAAGACCTGGAAACGAGAGAACGCGAAGAGCAGTGCACCAGTGTGAAAGTGGGCAATTGACAGTGGAAGGGGCTAGGATCTGCTGTGGACTGAACTCTCGAAACTGCCTGGCCAGGGCCCCCTTCCATGGGAAGCCCTCTCTCCGGGGAGAAACCAGACAGCGGATGGCTAAAATAGACAATTAAAATAGGGTGTGCTTAAAGATGAAAATCCTGTCAGGGCACATGCCTGGGTTGCAGGCCAGGTCCCCGTGAGGGCCATATGAGAGGCAACCATACATTACTGTTTCTCTCCCTCTCTTTCTCCCTCCCTTCCCCTCTCTCTAAAAATAAATAAAAATAAAATCTTAAAAAAAATAATAAAACCTTTAAAGATGAAAATCCTGAAGTCAGGGCGGGCTTATCATTGGCAACAAAACTTTTAAATCTTTATGATTTGATTTAAAAATAATAGTAGTAAACAATATATTTCAGGAAGATTAAACTCAATTTACCGGTTCTTGAGTGTTTCTTTCATTCACTATGATGTTCCTCTTTCCCACCACGGTGCCTGGTACACGTTAGTGTCCACGAAATGCTTGCTTATTGATAGAATAAATTATTTTAAATTCATTGTTATGCCACTGAAATGTGTCCAAAGATAGCATCCAATGTTATAGGAGTTACAGAAATCACAATTTCTACTCACTTTTCAAAGAGTGAGTTAGGACTTGAATAGCTTCTTAGAGAATACACACTCCAAACTATTCCACATTCAAGTAAAAGGATGAATGCATTCATTGTTTTTAAAGTGTTTGCCTCAATCAATCAAGCATGCATGCTGGTTTTAAATACTGAAAAAAAAAAAAAAAAAAAAAAAAACCCAAACCCGAATACACAAATCTACATTGAGCGTATGTTTAATACATTTCAAACTTAAATCCTTTGACTGTCTACAGCCAGATAATTCAGACCTGTAGAATTAAAAGTCCCTAAGGAATCCTCATTTAAAATATTTCCATCGGTGGCTCTTACAACACCAAGATTTAAACACCAGCACTTTGAGTACTGGCCACCCACCCTTCCACTGCCCTAAGTTAACTGATGCCCAAGAACTTGGTCTTACTCTTTTCTTTTCCTGTCATGCATCTCTTCAAATTATTTATAGGTCCATCATTGAGCATCAAAAAAACATGGAGTTTCTGAACTGAGTCAATAGTGGAATATTTATACAACTGAGCATCTGAAGGAAAATTCTAGGAATAAACGGGTCTTAATATTTTTTTAAAAAGGGTATTTATGAAATATCTAATTGTTTGCAGCCTTACTGGTGCTTTTAAGGAAAAACGCACACACGTCTATCTATCATCTGCCTGTCCATCTGACCGTCATCTTCCATCCATCATCTGGCTACAGTGTGTTCTCTCGGCCAGGAGCCTGCCTAGCCCTGAGATGTGGGCTCTGAGAATTACTCCATCTTTCTAGGATAGATAAAATGATTTCTTTCCTCCAGCTCCTGCCTCCCTAGAGAAGAAAAGTCCACATTAACGTAAGAGGCTACCTTTGTAAGGGACTCATTCCCCTTCAGAAACAAATGAATGAGTCCGTGGTACTTTCTGCTGCATATAAATGTCACGAATGGGAGAATGCCAGGTGAATAGCATACATCATAATACTTGTTTCCATTTAAGTGTTCTGTGATACTGCTGTTTATCATCTTGCTCAGCTGTCGAAAATATTCATTGGAGAAGAAAAGCTTCCACTTGGTGGAAAACCAAGACGTCTTTTCTTCCCCATCCTACAATGCCTGTCATTTGTCAGGCTGGTGTATTTTTACAGCTTTCCTCCCCCTCCAAAAGGCATCTCTGAGAAACTGCTGTCCAAACTTCCCCACCATGGTCTCCAAGGACTACGCAGAAAGACAGCATTCTGAAGCACGCTCAGACAAAGCGGTGGTGGGAACAGAACACCTATTTTCCGCAGGCTTTTGAGTGGTCAAAACAGAAGGAGTATAAAGAGGTTCCCCAACACAGGCTGTCCCCAGCAATTGTTACATATCTGAACGGTGTGAAGAGAAAGTACTGTAATTATAACGCTAGTTCTCAAAAGGGTATAATTTCATGTTACATCACCACCACCCCCCTTTATTTTTGCTGGTTTAGGTCTAGTTCACTCAGAGATTATCAGCCATAACTTGTAAAAGATGCATGTAATATATGTCACCATGTTAAATGAGAGCATTTCATAAATGTCATCTGAATGGCACAGCCATACAGTGTGGTCTCACTGTAATTTGCTGAAAAATTAATACAGTGGTTATTAACAAGATGGTGTTTTGACTTTATCAAAATGAAAGATCTCACAGCAGCGTTTTAAAAATATTTCCAACATGAATAAATGCATTTCCCATGCCTATAGTTAATGTTGTATAGAAATGCGCTTTGGGAAAGTTAACTCTTCCGGTTTAATGATCGTTTTTTGTTTTATTTGGGTAAAGTTGATGTGAACTTACACAGCAGAATGCTGGCTATAGTGTTAGTTTACTGAACCAGGGAAAATATAAATTCCACACATTATTAAGGTAGGAAGATGCCCATCTGAGATGATAAAGAAAATAAATAAATTAGGCTTTCAAAACATGTTTACAAAATAGTTAAATTAGTTTCCGTGTAAGATAATAAGCTTCCAAGGAGTTACATGAACTCTTTAACATCACCCAAATCTTCATTTAAAAATTGTATTCATTCCAAAGAATTATGTGGCCACTCAGTTATATGCACATTGCTATTTCCTAAGAATTTGTACATTTTTAATAGGTAGGATTATTTTTTTAAAGATTTTATTTATTTTTAGAGAGAAGGAAAGAGAGGGAGAGAAACATCAACGTGCGGTTGCCTCTCACGTGGCCCCCACTGGGGACCTAGCCTGCAACCCAGTCATGTACCCTGACTGGGAATCGAACCAGCGACCCTTTGGTTCACAGCCTGTACTCAATCCACTGAGCTACACCAGCCAGGGTGGTAGGATTAAATTAATAACATCTGGTATAATGATCCCAAGTCAAAAGCTATATTCCTTCCTACCTTGCGATAGTGTGCATGAACACCCAGTTTAGCAACCTGCCATGGAACCTGCACTTCAGTTAGACCCAGCATCCATGGCCTTAAGTTGGTCTTGGGCTTTGGAAAGAAAACAAGTTGTGAATCCGTTCTATCCCATCATTAGTGCTGTGATCCTGGAGGAGTTACCTCATTTCCCTGAGGCTCAGTGTCCTTAACTATACAATGGATAAATTAATAACCATCGCACCAACTTTGGTAAGACTGGATTCATGGACTGGCAGGGACTGGCATAATCCTTTGCACATGTTGAGAGCAAAATAAGAGGAACACGGGAGACTGTCACCAATGAGTTTCTGTGCTCCTGAATTTTTAGCCATTTGTCATCCACCTGACAATCTGTTACCGCTTCAAAACGCGGCACTTCCACACGTGGTGGCAGAAGTGCACACGGGTAGATCATGGTGGAGACCAGTCCCTTCATCCATCAGGGATGCTGGGGAGCCTACAGCCCTTGACACTGGTTCGCCCTTGACATTAGGAGAGCACCTGCCTCTAGAAACGATCAGTACGTGGGTTTGGCAGGCCAAGGAGTGGGGAGCAGGCTGGGTTCTGTTCCAGAATAAACTGGTATCATCAAAGAGCTCATACAAAGGGTCACTAATGATGCACTGACTAGTTTTTAAATGAACTCGCTTTCTATACCTATATCATCTATACAAGGTATATTCATATCCATATATATTGTATTCATATAGATGATATCCACATATATGATATAGGTATAATCTATTCATATATATATATATATATATATATATATATATATATATATATATATCTCACATGCTGGTCGTACTTGCTGACCATTTTTAATATTTTGATATTGCCTTCAAAATCTATAATCCTTAAGCACCCTTGATGCCATACTGCTCTCTTCGCTTGCCCCCTCATCCTGGAGCTCCTAGAGAGGCATGACTATTTTCTCATTTGCTTGTCCATGGGTCCTCTCTCTCACATGCGCTCATGAGCTAGCCTTTTCACCTTACATGCAAGCTGATTCACCCCCCACCTCCAGCCTGTCCCTCTTTTTCTGACCATCTTCCGCGGGTGCCTCTTCCACTGTCCAAGGTCCACTCCAAAGCAGGCACTGTCATCCCTGTTCATGGTCTGCTAGCCCTGAGGTGCCATGAGGGGCTATATTCTCATTACACAGAAGCCACTTCGTTCTGCATTTGGACAAGAACATAATTTTTGTTCTCGGGATAACTTCTGTCACCTGGCATTGAGCAGAGATGGCTGGCTCCCCATCAAGATCCTTTCTCCTCTTCCCTAGACTCAGTATAGATAGAAATGGGCCACCCAGCCAGAAGGTACATGTTCCAAGCCCTCTGTGGAAGTAATGTTGACATGTGACCGGCTCACACCAACAGGACGATAGCAGAAGAGGTGTGTGCCTCTTGTGGACCACGATTTTGAAAGATGGGAGTTGTCTCTCCACAGTGCGTTTTTCTTTAGGGGAAGGCAGAACCAGTCAATGGAAGGAGGCTGCAACCCTAAATCATCATATGGAGGAGAGTCAGCAGGCAACCAGAAACAGCTGCCTTGGGGGGTTATATAAACAAGAAATTAACTGCAGTATTATTTGGGTCAATAGACGTTTTGGGGCATTTGTTACACCTGTTTAACTTACCCGACCTACTACTGGCTGCAATGCAATGGGCCTCGCATTATATTATTTTACACCTCTTAGTTAAGTCAACATCTAGTTGCTGCCTTACATCCCTGCTGATGCTATTATCACTGCTAGGTCTAGCCTTAAATGCCTGGGCTATTGTTATTTGGCCAAGTTTGTATACCCTGGTCTTGGGATGAACTCATTCTCACGAATGAGCCAGATGTGTCCAAACATGTGGAACTCAGACTGAGCCTGTGAACCTCCGCTTGGTTACAGCTCCATCCACTTCACCTCCAAGGAGTCTGTCACAACCTCAGTTCTTGGAAAACTCTTCACCATGAACCTTTCTATCAAGTTCAGACCCATTTTCTCCTTCTTTTCCAATGTACATCCCAGCACCTTTTGTTCTTATCCTTTGCAGCTGGCCCTCTACACCCTCAGGTTAATCAGTTATTATTCAGCTCACCAGCTGCGAGAGAAATGCTACTACTCATCTCTCTGTGAGTCTCTGATGATAGACCACATGACTTATGCCCAAATCGTTGTCTCTGTCTTTTAGCTATCAACTCTCCACCATTCAGCCCCTTTATTATACTGATGCTCATAGCCAATATCGATACATCACACTCTTCAGGATCCAGTTCCTCATCAGCTGAAGAAAGAGTACATCATCTCTATTTGTGCACCATGATACTTGGGTAACACAACATGTAAGGAAATATATTTCTGGAACAATCACATGGTGGCTTTTGGACATGTTGTGGTAATTAATGACAGATCCCTAGTTTTGAGCAGATGAAAGAGCATTGATGAACTGCCGGAGATGGTACATTATGCAGAGAAAGTATATTCTGCTCCATTTTCTAATGTATTTTCTTGAAAATTATCACTGTGGCGGAACAATCAATTTTCATGAGTAGGATCTTTATTCCTCATGATTCCATCTTCCATGGGTCAGACCTGGAAATACTTCCTTCATTGATGCCTTTCCATTTCACCTAATTCATTTCAACCCCTAGTCCCCTGCCTTATTAATCTATTTTTTAATGTCTCTTAATCATTCCTCTCTGTTCCGGCTCTGCTGTAGCAGTCTATTGATGTCTTATTGAGCATTGCAATCAACCATTCTTCTTTCTTTTCTATAATTACAGCTGTATTTTCAGTTTTCAGCCAACTTTCAGATGCCCTTATTTATTGTTTTCTCTTACCACTTTTTTTAAGAAAACAGCTTAGATTAGATCCTCTAATTTTGAGGACACAGCTTAGTGCACAATTCCACTATGATTTAACAGACTTAACCTCAGCGGCATGGAAAACTTAGAAAACCATTTGATTTTAAGATGGGATTCTGAGGACAGAACAGAGTGCACCTACTTTACCAAGTGTATACATATGTGTGTGGGGACGCCCTCACACCTACCCCCTCTCCCCACTTACACACAAATGCAGCCTTGTATCTGTGCACCTTCAACAGGCAGCATCCTAGCAAGTGCAGGGCTGAGAGTAGTCCCTAGACCACATCATGTGAAATGCTTTCACAAACGTAGAATCTCAGTCCCTGCTCCAGACTCCCAGGATCAGAATCCACCTTTAAAAAGATATCTGACATAGGCTGAAGTTATTTATTGCCTTGGTACCTCTATTTTCCTATCTGTAAAATGGGGATAATTATGATACCTTTGTAGTAGGATTGTCTGGGGGATGAAGGTAGTCTTACATGGTATGCATTTGGACTATCTAGCACATAATGAGCATTATTATTCCAATTTATATTTTTTATACATTTGCCTATACCCATCTGAATGAAATATGTAGTATATAAGTCATAAGTCCTATGTTTGATTGTATAATATCAATAAAGAACTTCACCCATCCCTCAAAAAAAGATATGAGACATTCACGTGCACATTAACACTGGGAAGCCTTGCTCTGCTGACCGCCTATGTCTTGACTGTTGCAGCTGAATCCTCATGGTTTCCTTAGCTAGATCTCAACACACAGCGAAATGAGAAAGAAAGAAAAAAGGAGGGAGGGAGGGCACCCCAAACAGAAAAGCATCCCAACAACACTTCTGAAATGCCTTCTACTAGAGTCAGGGCCACAGGCTAGCAATATTCTCTAAGTCTCTTCACTTCAGCATCAGCCAGGAAGGTGGATATGGCAGGTACGCCAAGGACATCAGATAGCATATGAAGGGCGAGGTCAGTGAAGGGGCAGCCTGGGGCCAGACAGTATAGTGTCACCCAGGGATCCCTGCCTCTACAGACTGTAACTGTGAGTTCACAGACCCTTCGCCAGGTACTGGGGAACACTTCTATAAACATCCTCCAGGCCTGGGCTCTGAGTGGTTCTTCTGGATGTCAATCACACTAGATTAGGAACAGACTCAGGAGAGCTGTCTCCTAAGTCAGGCACTGAGTTCAGAGGAAATGAGAACAAAGTACAGTGACATCTGAGAAATCACATTACATATGTTTATACATCCTATATGTATATGAAATGTGATATACATATAATATGCATACATCCAGGGCTTTCCTTAAGACAAATGGACCTATTTCCCAGAATTATTAGTTTTCATCTGCTTTTGGCTCTTGTACATCTTTTAGGTCTGATGAAGATAGTGAAAGCCCTTCCCTCCAAGGCACACGAACAGACAGACAGATAGATCCATACCTACATACCATTTAAAGGTAAAAATGGATGCCCTAAAATTCACCCATGGTGCCCTAGGGACCAAGGATTCTATATGAAAAACTCCTCAATGATAATAAGAACTCTTCTCCATTTTCTACTTTCCTACTAATATCAATATTATTATTGTGTCATGAGTCTTCACTTTGGCATCAGTATTTTTAGGATGTAGTGACTCAGAATTACTTCATGCCATTCTCAAGATCTTGGCATGCACACGAGGAAAAATTACAACATTCTAATGGAAGAACAAGGCAAACGTGCCATATCTTATGAGATTGGATTGAGTGTCCAATGACGACTGCCAAAGAGGAAGTTCACTTCCAGAGCACAGAGCACAGCATAGTCACCGGGGCCATTTGGGGCTGGCTTGATGCCTAAGTTATTATAACAAAATGAGACTTGAACAACTGCCTAATATTCTCGCATGCTCCCTAATATTATTAAGGATTGTGACTGAATTTTTAAAATGTCCTTGGATTCAATTTTACAGTTTATCATTCTGACATTGTTGACAAATTTTTAAGCATATATTGTTACCCCATTGAAAATAACAATAAAAATTTTTTTAGAAATCTTTTGTAATATTATTTAGGCAAAGTGGACTTGACACTATATTTTTTCCATGTACCATAGTTTTTGGACTATAAGACACGCTTTTCCCCAAAAAATTTGGGAGGAAAATGGGGGTGCATCTTACAGTCTGAATGCAGCTTACCTGGCTGTTTACATTTACATTGGTGAAATATTATGTTATTTATGTTATTAAATATGTTACCATATTTTTTGCTTCAAATTTGTTTTCCTATTTTCCTCCTCTAAAACCTAGGTGCATCTTATGGTCCGGTGTGTCTTATAGTCTGAAAAAATACGGTACTAATAATCTTTGTGTCATATAACTTTGTGCCCGTACCTGGAGCATGAGAAAATAATCAAAATTAAAGTAAAAGATGAGTGTGATTTCAAGAAAAACAGCATGTGGGCTCTGAATTCATGAAACAGTCCCGCCATTGTGTCTGCATTCAGGTTCTGGTACATAACGTTCTCTGGCTTTGTACCAGCTTTCATGAAAATTCTATTTTTTCTGCTATAAATATTATCAACAAGCAATTAGGAAGAGAGAAAGGCAAAAGAAAAGTTAACATTTTCGAGTGTATATTTTGTTTTATGCATTTTAAACTAGACTTTTGCACCTGGAAAATATGGACAGAGAGAGGCATCAAAACAGAATCTTTCTCCTCCCTTCCTCCACTCTTACTTTTGGGAGCAAAGTTCCCCTTAAAATGTTATTTCTTTTTTTCTTATTGTTGACTAGCAAGTCCACTGAGTGGATATGCTACATTTTATTCATCCACCCATCAGGTGACTATTCTACATTTTGACAATTGCGAGTAAAGGGGCTATGAATGTCCGTGAGTGGCACTGGGCGACAATACTTGTCTTCATGTCACTTGCAGGTGCACCTGGAAGTGAAAGTGCGGTGTGGTGAAAGCCGTGTGGTGATTCTAGGTTTCACATGTTGAGGGACGCCAGACTGTTCTGTGTGTAAAAGTGGGTACACAGTTTACATTCCCACGAGGCATCTATGGAAAGACCAATGATCTCTGCATGCTCATGATGCTGCCCATTATCTATTTGTTTGCTGATAGCCATGCCACTGAGTATGAGCTGGTATCTCATTGTGATTTTAATTTGCATTTCTCTGATGACTAATAATGTTGGAGATCTTTTCATGTGCTTATGGCCATTGGTGCAGTTCCCTTGAAGAAGTATCTATTTAGATCCTTTAGCCATTTTTAATTGTATTGTCTTTGTATTATTGAGTCGTAAAGGTTCTTTATATATTCTGGAGACTAGTCTCATTGGATATATGGTTTGCAAAATTTTCTCCCATTCTTTGGGTTGAGGTAGACTACACTGACCCAGGTTAGTTAGAATCTGCGGTCATACAGGTCAGAAATTAATTTTTGTGATGCTGTAATAAAAATGCATAAAATTATAAATATCCATCATACTGTTAAGACAGAGAGAAAGTGGAATAAGAAACTTAGAAGTACAACTATTGTAATTATCACTCAGATCTATGTGTACAATTTGGGAGGAAAAGTGTTGTTTAATGAATACCATTTATCAGTATTAATTCTCCAACAATTCCAAGACATATACTCAATTTATTTTCCAGTGTACTTCGAACACCCGACCTTCCAATTTTTTAGACATTTGTGAGTAAAAATGAAAATGAGCCTTTCCTCTCTGCAAAGGACCACCCCAATAACCTTATAGTTCACGTCCACAGTAAAAGTTGCTCAAACACTCCTAAAGCGGCCTTCTCTTTGAAATGCACACACACACACACACACACACAGAGGGCGTCCTGAAGCACAGAGTCCTCCATCCCCCGAGGAGAACATGTCCCGAGTTAGCTCTTGAATGAGAGCCGTTCTCTACCTTCCCCACCGAGAACTCACCTGCTCACACGGGAGGCTGCTGTTTGCAGCACCAGCGTCGTCGCAGCCGCAGGGCCTGCAGACATCCACGGCCGAGGGATCGGCCCCCACCGGTCGGAAAAAGTGACCCTTACACAGCTCGCAGCGCCTTCCTGCCTCGGGGAAAGGTTACGCGTTATGACTTCCAATTCATTCAAATCAGCTGCATAATTCAAAATTAAAGACTGTATTCCTTGGAGGGAATTCTATAATTTTCGGGACGTCCATTTTAATGCACCTTTCGTCTCTACCTGCCAATGTGGTGATCCAGAGCATATGAAACAGTGAACCTGTCACCGACCGCGCTTTACTTCATTACACTCCCATCTGTTTCACAACGCCGCGCTCCTAAACCCCGGGCTTCGTAAGGACCCACGCGTTGTGAAAGAGTTTCTTTCTAAACTTAAAACTTTTCTTTGTTTTGAGGGCCAGGCACTTAGTCTAAATCAAATGTGAGACATTCCTGTATGTGTGTGTGGTCAGTGGTAGGTGCCCAGTGAGAAGCAACTTCGTAGGTAGCATTAGACATAGTTTTCCAGAAATAAATCTTGTAAAATAGGAGACTGCTCTTAATATAATTCTTTACTCTCCAGTTAACATAATGAAAAGCAAGTGCTCCTGTAAGTGCTTAGGGCCATTATTTTTCATTGCAAGTATCAATAGAAATGTATGATATTTTAGATATAGCAAATAAATTTCATATGAAATATTAGAGTAGTCGACATACTAGAAATATCAGGCAATTCCTATAGCTTACAATTTAGTAATCAGAAATATATTATTAAGGGAAAATTTCTCATTACTATGTATAGGTAACATATATGTGTGTTACATATATATATATATGTGTATATATATATGTAAAACCTAATTTACAGGCAGTTTCTAAAATAAATATAAGTAGTATATAGGATGGATTTCCTCTTAAAACATGCATTCTGTTAAAATATGGCTGAAATTGGCCAAATATTAGAAGACTATGGAAATAATCAAGTGAAAATTTACATTCTGATGGAGATAGGCTGTGAACTAATTACAAATTAAATGGATTTATAGTATTTCTAGAATATTTCCATTTACAGATGCTGACTCTGAAATTTATATGTCCAATCTAGAAATACCTCTCTTTGACAGTCAATGAATCTTTCTTGGGTGAGTACCCTGTTCGAAACACCGTGCTAAGTGCTGAGCAGCACAGTAGTGCAGGACAGGTTAGTTAGCATCTGTGTTCATGCGGGTCAGAAATTAATTTTTGTGATGCTGTAATAAAGTTGCATAAGATTATAAAAAGTCCATTGTATTGTTAAGATAAAGAGGAGATTAGAATGAGAAATTTAGAAGCACAACTATAATTCTCATTCGGATCTATGCATACATGAGCCAGTGGGGAGGATGAATGTTAATTAGATAATCACAGGAATAAATACACACTAACCAACTCTGATAAACATAAAGTACCACCAAAGCATGCTGATGATACTGGTCTTTTTGGAGGCATCACAAAAGGCTTTCTTTAAGGAAAGAGTTTCAGAAATGGGCCCCACGGCCCACAGCAGAATCTCTCCTGGAAACACGCAGAGAACATGCCCAAAATAGAACCTGCCGTCTTCTCCCTCAGCTCGATCCACCTATGTTACCCTGTCTCAATGGCTGACATCAGTGTTGACCCGGGGGCTCACACTGGAACCTCAGGCAAGAGTCTTAACACTTCTTCCTGCCCTGTCCCTTGATGGGAAAAGGCTGTCACTTCCCGTCCTAAACGTCTGTCCATTCATGCCACCTTACATCTACTCCGGTGTCACTCTTCACCTGGACAACAGCAGTATCCCACTAACTGGCCCTCCCTGACCCAATGCACTCCCCACCTGATGACCAGATGGGTCTTTTAAAAGCACAAAACTTATTATGTCCCTATCCCGTGTAAGTTCCTTAGGATAGAAGCCACGCTCTGCACCATGGTTTACACAGCCCTCTAAACTCTGAGCCCTGCCTTCCTCCCGTGCGTCTTTTGTTACAGCCAGCCATTGGCACTTCCGTCGTTCTTCAAGGGTTTCCATGTTTCTCTCTCCTCCAGGCCATCACTGTTTCTCTTACTGGAAACCTTTGTTCACCGCCCTAGTTCCCCTTCCTCTCTTGCCTTCACCTGGGTAATCCCAACTGTACTCCCTACCTTGGCACTCATCGGACGGCTTGGTGATTGCTCCTTCCTCAGCGAGCCTTTCCCACTATGTAATAATACACACAAAGACAGGGATCTTCATTATCATGTTAATCTTTATATTCCCAGCGCCTGGTCAAGTTCTCGTGTGACATTTTAGGTCATCAGTAATTACCGAATACATCCATTCAGGGTACAGAGTAGCCCACTGTCAAACCCATAGGGCTGGAGCCATTATCTGTGCAAAGTCAGGGGCTGGCTACTTCTGCTCCTAACACACCAGCTCTTCAAAACGCTGAATGGTTTTAGAACAAGATTTTGATAATCATCTCTTTATTTAATTAGCATTTACAAAAGAAGATTCCCAGATTACCAGAGTCCATGCCAAACCTAGATGAATGTAAACATCTCCGCATGAGAATTCACATAGTGGAAGATGAGGGTCACACAAGAAACTTATTTTAAGAAGATTATATATATATATATATATATATATATATATATATATATATATATATATATCCCCCATATATGTGTATATATATATATATAAAATTTTTAAACTAATAATTCCTGAGCTCTCCAAAATATATTCATAGTTTAATCAAATTCTGTAAAAAAGAAACTTCTTCTGAAAGGATATAGTCAAAGCCTAGACTGCTATTTCTAAAAACTACCTAATAATCTGTGATTATGAAGATTTGATAAACCAGCTTTGGTTTTCAAACTAAACAGCATGAAAGCACTTTCTTAAACCAAGCAGCAGTAACGCAAGTTAAAATAACACGCATTGTACGCTGGAGCACGTGGGCCTGAAAGGCCAGCTCCGCCTGTGTTTCAATTGTTGTCTGCTGGTTACCTGTGAACTCAGCCTGTGTTTCGATTGCTGTCTGCTGGTTACCTGTGAACTCCGCCTGTGTTTCCATTGTTGTCTGCTGGTTACCTGTGAACTCCGCCTGTGTTTCGATTGTTGTCTGCTGGTTATCTGTGAACTAAACCTGTTTCCACTGTTGTCTGCTGGTTACCTGTCGTGTTGTGCTCACAGTCATCGCAGACTCCTCCCCCGCCTCTGTGGTGCTCAGCTGGGAATGGGTCTGCTGAGCGGTCGTAGTGGCAGCTTCTGGAGTGGCCGTGGCATTGACAAGGTTTGCAGTTGAAAGCGTGAACTTGATCTCCAGGGCGGAAAGGCTTGTCATTATACAGAGGCAGGCAGCGATCACACTAGAACAATGGAGTCATATCAGAACGGTAAGTAAATAGAAAGCTGTAAGCTGAAATTATTTTTTTAATTTACATATCAGGCACTGGTACTAGCTGGAAAACTAATAACAAAGAGTTAAAAGCCAGTACCTGTCATATTTTGAAGAGTGTTTTATGAATCAGAAATCAGCATGTTACAGGCATTGTAGTGGGAATGACCATGTAAACTAAGATCATGCAAATTGCTGTTCATAACCAATGTGAAAAGTTATGATTGTTCCATGGCCTTTACATTTTTTTGTCAAAGAATTAAAAACTTGACTCCCAGTTTTTGATCCCACAGGCGAAGAGCTTAGAACCTGTCAGTCTACCCTAATAACAAGCAAAAAGCTAAACAGACTGAAATATCAGCAACTGTTCTTGAATTCCCTAAGGGGAGGACACAGAACAGAAAACAGAATCATATGAAATGCTCAGCTAACACCACGAAAACCAAAGAGCTGCCCCCAGGACTGGAGAGACAGATGGCAAATTCAGAGTCTCGGCTACAGGTGCAGAAGTTGTCATGGAGAAAACAGCGCAGGGACAGAAAAGCCGGAACTGAAATGGACACACTGCTGGAGGTCTGGTAGGGACTAGTCAGAGCTGGAAACTACACGCTGAAGCCTGGGAGGACTTGGTGGGGACGGAGATTGCATGAGTTTCACTGTGTCCAGAGCAGAAACCGGGTGGAAAATAGGATTGGAAAGCGGGGAGGTGTCATACAGTTTACCATGAAAAAGGCAGGGGTTAGAAGCACCAGGTCGAACATCCATACACTCTTTGGACTCTACCTGAGCCCATGACATGTGCAGACTTAACCAACCACAGACGGAAGACAGGATTTTCCATCTGTGATTGAGAAACTGCAGCTGGGAATGTGAAAAAGTGTTTTCTACCTGTGATTAGTTGAAGAATAAAGTCTTAAGTGAGCTTTTATTTTTTAGATCACAGGCATAAGGCAAACACCGTTTTCTTCACAGAAATATCAAAGGAAAACTTCTGCTGGATTTGCTCCACTGGCTCAGGCGGGCAACCTCCCAAGCCCCAACAGCCAGCAGCTGCTTTGTAGAAGACAAACTGCACCTGTAATCGGTGTGACAAGGACCCCAGTTTTCATGTCATCACTTCCACTGACTTCTATGCAAGCAAATGTAACTGGAATAATAAAAACACCATCACAGGGTGAGCAAAGTCATCAATAAGAATACTTCAAAATGAAGTAAAAAAAATAGGTTTCAGGCCCTGTTTTGTAGCAAAATTGTGCATTTGGCCCAAGTTTTGCAATGGGATAGAGTTTTTAAAAATTGGGAATGAGATTAATTGCATGGCTAATTGACCTGGGGAAGAGAATTTAATGAGCTCATTTCTCTCCTCCAAAGCCAGGAAGTCAGAAAGTGAGTTTTCATCTGTTCTCCCATTTGTCCAGCTAGAAGCAGTTGGGCCACTGGTGACAGTTACAACCCTAATGCTATCCGACGGCTCCTAGGAAGTGTTAGATAAGGCCACCTCTGGTCTCGTTGCCACAGATGATACGATTAACCAGAAATGAATCTGGCTCATTGATTGCTCCTTGCTCCACTTGATAGGCTATATCCTCTCCATTGTATCATGGGCCCATACATTTATGATCACAGAACCTGCTATTAATGGTTATAAATGATATAATGCATAGGAACAGTCTTAAATATCACTTAGGGTAACTTGAACTGAAGATCAATGCCTCTATTGGATATTTTCCCCTTTCTTTCTCTTCCTTCCCCTGCCCCCATCTGGCAACTTCCAGATTTTGAATACACACTGTGTGCCAGGCTCTAGGTTGGGAATTAGGTAACTGTCATCACTTATCCTGAGATCATTTTGAGTCAATAATAATTCAGATATTGAGTTAAGTTGTTTTCCTTTTAGAGATAAAAACTGAGTTTCACAGGGTAAAGCAGACTCCAGCACTTACTGTTTAATGATGTTGTTCATATTACTTAACCTCTTTACTCCCCAGTTTCTAATCTAATAATAAAGTAGCAGACAATGTTTACTGAGGGCTCACCATGTGACAGACACTTCGCCAAGCACATGGCTTTTCTAAGGACCCATGAGTCAGGTACGATTACCCCCATGTTATAGATGAGAAAAGGAAGGCAGAAGGAGGTGGAAGTCATTTTCTAAGAACACAGGGATAGCATGTCAAGGAAGAGAAATTAGATATGGCATACTATATGACCCCAAGCCTAGCGGGGGTGTCCAACCTTTCGGCATCTCTGGGCCACACTGGAAGACGAAGTGCTGTCTTGAGCCACACGTAAATACACAAACACTAACGAAAACAGAAAAATCTCATAATATTTTGAGTAAATTTACGATTTTGCGCTGGGCCGAACTCAGCCATCCTGGGCCACAGGTTGGACACCCCTGGCCAAAAGGACTCAAAAAAATTAATCTATTTTAAATGCTGATACAGTGCCCAGCACAAACGGAGCGAATGCCTCGTGTTCCTTCCCACGGTGAGTGGCAGCGTCAGTAATTGAATGAGGACGTCTGACGCAAGCTTCTGCCTAATCGCGAACTGGTGATTATATAAAATAAATTTGATTTACAAATGACTGCTGGTGAGAGAAAACTTGCAGACATCAATTACCCACCTTAAAAATCCTTTTGGGCTGAGACCCATAGTTGATAATCTTCTAATGATTGCTACATCACCCTTTATGAAAATGAGTTTTGTTTTATATTTGGAAGTGCCCCATTGAAAATCATCTAATTACAGCCAATTCTGAAGTCTTGACAGAAACATCACCCTGTTTCGTAATTGTTCCCTTTGTGTCCCCTCTCTAAATTTCCTCTGGAATTATTTCTTTGAATATTAATATCACCATTACATATGAATTTTCAGTTAACGGCTTAGCAGTTGTCTATTAAGCTCCTACTGTGTGGATGGTACAAAAATGCATAAAAGTCAATAATTTGCATTTTCTGGAAGATACATGTAAGTAAATAAATTATTTCAGTTCAAAGTGATAGGAGCAAGGTCTGCATATTAATAGAGTGGTATGAGAAAAGAGAAGAGGGGTAGCTACCCCAGCCCAAATAGTTGATAGGTTATGTGTTTCTAGATATCTATTCATTTCTTCTAAGTTTACCTGGTTGGTTGACATATAATTGTACCACATAGTCTTGTATAATCCTTTTTATTTCTGTGGCATCAGCTATAATGTCTCCTCTCTCAATTCTAATTATATTTATTTGAATCTCTGCTATTTTTTGTCTATCTAAACATTGATCAATTTTAAGGAATTAATAGCAATCCTTTTCAAACTCTTCACAACTGAAGAGCAGTGAACATTTCCAAACTCATTCTATGAGGCCAGCATGAATCCGATACTAAAGCCAGACAAACACACCGTAGGAAAGATGTTTTGCAATAGTGGAGAAAAGGGTACATGTTCAAGGCCCCAAAGGGAATGGTCTGAAGATGCCACATCTTCAAAGAAATAGGATACCAACATATGGAAATAAAAACATAGAAAGATATCTACAATATAGTTTGCATTTAAAAATCAAGTTAAAAATAATGTGTAGAGTATAATCTCATTTTCCAGATAAAGGTAGATTCATCTATGGATACGGATATGGAGCTACAACTTTAAGAAGATAGAGACAGATAACATCGATTTACTTAGAATAACAATAGTAAAATATCTGAAGGGATAGAACCTAAAGAGTATTTGCTGAGATTATCTATGGGTGGTAGAGTTAGAGATGACTTTTACTTTTTATGACTTTATTTTTTCCACAGTGTGCGTTTATTACTATTGTATTGAAATGGAGGGCAAATAAAATGGAACTGCATGGACAGATATAAGGAAGCTATGCATCATTTGCATTATTTACATATAACATTTCACTAAGAAAACTAAGAAAATTAAAATGTTTGTTTTAAATTACACACGCATCAGTAAGATACTATAGAGAAAATGATGCTCTATCACAATGTAAGCTGAAGGTTTATGAATTCCCAATAAACAGAGTATGATTTTTTAAAAGATAAAAAAATCAAAAAATGAGATTAATATATAGAAGCAAGGATTTTGAGAGATGACAGACTGAACTTCTATTATAAAATTTGACTTAAAACATGCAGAACTAAATGACACAGTGACACATCTTGGCTTTTGATCATATGAATGATGCTATAATATTATTGTTTGGTGTAGTTCACAAAGAGTATAAAAGAGAAGGAATACTTTGTAGTCTATCCTTTGATTATAAAATTAGTGAAACTTCTCATAATATTCTCTGGGTCCCTCCATGGTGTCACAAATAAAATATAGCAGTTAGAGAAAAACACATACCAAATGATTTCACTTATATGTGGAATCTAATGAACAAAATAAACTAACAAAATAAAAACAGACTCATAGATACAGAGATCAGACTGACAGCTGTCAGACAATAGCTTGGTGACTGCCAGAGGGAAAGAGGGGTGGGGGTAGGGAGAAGAGGGTAAAGGGGGGGAAATAGTGATGGAAGGAGACTTGACTTGGGGTGGTGAACACACAATACAATATGCAAATGATATACATAGAACTGTACACCTGAAACCTATATGGTTTTATTAACCAATGTCACCCCAATAAATTCAATAGAAAAAATTGTAAAAAGAGGTCTCATTCACCTGACTACAGAAGAAAGATAACTTATGATTCTTCCTCCAAAAAAATTAATGCAACTTACATTTTGGTCTTATGTTTCTTTACAATTCCTTTTAGATAATACAAGGAGAGCCATCACACAATGGAAGAACTAAAAGTAAACTTTGAGTAAATCATGATTTTTAAATCATATACACTAGGAATAATTTTTGATTTCTCACATTTTTTACTCTATCAATGATTTTTAAAGTTTAAATCTAGAAATATTTGTACCTCATATTTTATGCCATTTGTGAACCAGATGCTTTTCTACCTAATGTTTTCCCGATATCCAGTTGATCATTTGTCACTTTTAATTATGCTTCAGTTTCTTCTGTACTAACTGGATTCCCCCTATATGTCCCTGGGGACTTAAATTACAAGATTATACAATGGCTATATCAGGATTGAGGAATTTATTATTTATTTTTGAAGGATTTTATTTATTTATTTTTAGAGAGAGGGGAAGGGAGAGAGAGAGAGAGGAAGAGAAACACTGATACACGAGAGACACATGGATTGGTCACCTCTTGCATACCTTCAACTGGGGAACCTAGGACATAGTCCAGGCACGTGCTCTGACTGGGAATCGAACCAGCAACCTTTCAGTTCACAGTCCAGTGCTCAATTCACTGAGTCATACCAGCCAGAGCTATTTTATTTTATTTTATTTTTAGAGAGGGAAAAGGTAGGAAGAAAGACCAGGAGAGAAACATGGATGTGAGAGAGAAACATAGGTTGGTTGCCTCTTATGCCCCTAGCAGGACCAAACCTGCAACCCAGGCATGTGCTCTGACTGGAAATTTAGCTGGCAACGCTTTGCTTTGTGGGACGACACCTGACCCACTGAGCCACACAAGTCAGGACAGAGTCGAGGTCTTTGTTCACTGATTCATTTAACTGCTATCATTTTGATAGCTTTTTAAAGGCTGCTAATCCACTCCACTAAGAGAGAGCCAAATACTTGGACATATTCAGGAAGAAAAATTACAGAATCTAGAAGACGCTATGACATTTATTTTATTGCATTACAGTCTAATAGTACACAATGAGATTTCTCTCTGCAAATCATTAAACCGAAATAAAGTATTCTTTTGTTATTCTTACAGACTAGCAAAGACAATCTATCAAAGATAAAGCACAGGTCCAAATATATTTTTATCAATGCTACCCTTATCAGTCTCAATCTTGATCCATTATTTCTTAATACCTTCAAATTTACAGAGAAATTACAAACTTACATATAGGAAAATTTAAAGAAATGTATAGCAGTCCCTCACCCATTCAGTCATTTATCTAGCAATCTGAAATGCTCGTTAAGTGTCTTTGAAAGAAGGAGTAAGAAAATGTTCTCTTAGCCAGACACAGACACTCTGTGGGAAGATGAGATCTTTCTGCAAGCTACTCACTTGGGCGCTCAGCAGACTCAACAAAGCAACAGACTCAATGCCCTTTGAAAGGTCAAGTCCATAATGATGACCATGAGTCATCGAAACAACTTGTCATAGATAAAAAAACACAGAACAATCCTGTTTTGAATGATTTAAAAAATGGATTAAACTACTTTAAATGTTCATTTAAATGTTCATTTAAAGAAAGTCATATCTGGAAACCTTACAAGAAGTAGTTAATTCCTGAATAGTAAATAATGAAATAATAGGAATGTTTTCCAAAGTCTAGAACATTCCATATAGTCTAAAATTGTAGGGGCACAAAGGACAATCATGGGTGCTGCCTTATTTTATTAAGCATTTGTAGATAAAATAGCATTTTAGCTATAGAAATGAATTTTTTCACTTTTTTTTTAAATTAAATTTACTGGGGTGACATTGGTTATGTAGGTTTCGATTCTATGACACATCACCTGCACACTGCATCGTGTGTTTACCAAAGTTAAATCTCCTTCTGTCACCATATATTTGACCCCTCTTTACACTTTACTATACCCACTACCCCTTTTCTTGCTGGTAACTACCAAAGTGCTGTCTGTAAGTTTTGGTTTCTTTGTCTTGTTTGTTCAGTTATTGCTCTCAGTTTTATATCCCACATATGAGTGAAACCCTATGGTTTTTGACTTTTTCTGTTTGACTGATTTTGCTTAGCCTGATATTCTCAAGGTCTATCCGTGTTGTCGCCAATGGTGGTGTTTCACCTCTTCTGATGGCTGAGCAGTATCCCATCCTATATGTGTACCACATCTTCTTTATCCAAGCATGCATATAGCGTTTAAGTTGCTGCACTTATCATAGCCTACTTAATAGTTCATTTACTTATCTGTTGTCTCTATTAGACTTGGAGCTTCCAGCCTGAAACACTGCAATTGCTAAATAAATGTTTCCTGAATGAATGAATGAAGAACTGAGTATAAAGGAGTGAATAAGTCAATCAATGAAAGAGAGCTCAGTTCTGTTGGTGAATTCATGTCCTTCATTTCTGGTTCTAGCAAAGAAACACAAATGAAAGAAAATTCTTTCTCCTTCTACCCTTAACGGCAAAATGCCTACAGATGTCTCCGTGTAGGCGTTGCTATTCACACAGTGAGATTAGCTAAGATGTACGGTGTCAGGCCTGTGGACTTTGTACATATTAGCTGAACTAAACCTTTCCAACAACCTATGAAGTAGGAGTTATTATTACCTCCACCTGAGAGATGAGAAAACTCAAGAATAGGAGAGAACTTTAATAGTTTTCTGAAGTCCCCCACTAGAATGTCAATTAGTATACACTAGGATGTAAAAATGTCTAAGAACAGCCATGAGTGTTTTTTATTCATTACAAATAGCCCCAGGGGCTAGAAGAAACCCTAACACAGACCAGGTGCTCAATTTACATGAATCTATAGAGAAAGCCTTTATGCCTAATCAGCCTGCTGCTATACTGGCTGAGGGGTAGAAAATGGTCACAGATGAGCTGTGAAGAAGGGCGATGTTGGCTGGAGAGCCCTGGGTCGTGGAAGTCACTGCCCGCCAACCCCCAGCCTGCTGGGCAATTCAGCCCCGCCTCTGTGGAAAAGAGAGGAAGGCAATGTATTTCAAAGGGAGATTTTCTGAAATGCTTACTTTTTAGAGAGCGCTATAGTACTACTCACTGCGCTAAGAGAGGTAATTTGTTCAGCTATTCCCCAGTGGCCTAAATGAATTAGAGATCTTCTGAAAGTCTGCACATGACTCCTTTCTCATCAGTACATGCCAGACCAGTATGTTGGAAATTTTACGAACCTAAATCTCTAATAATAATAATTGTCCTCAGGCTCTATTCACAGCTTCCTCTTTCCTTTGGATGTAGCAGTTCAGTTGTTACCGCAAATGATGCCATTTCCGTGCAATTTCTTATGTGTACTAGGTGGAGAAATCATCTGTGTGAACAGAAGAACTTCAGGGTACTCCTGTAACTACTTTTCCAATAGAAATTTCCCTATGTGGCTCTACTGTTTTAATCACAGAGGTATTGTTAGACAAACTACTGATAGATAATGTATTATTAACGATAGATCGACTGTGTGTGTATGTGTTGGGGGTGGGGGGTGGAAAGGTGGAGCAAAACTTCCAACTGCAAAGAGCATCTAGACAGAAAATTCCTCAATGCTTTGCACATGACAGGTGATCAATATGTTTGATGAACACATGACTGAATGACCTAATAGAGTGTATACACTTATGACATGTTACAGGACTCTACACTTAACGTGTCTAGCATCTAATTGAACAGTAACATTAAAAGTTTAAAGGTAAATGCAATATTTTCCTGCGGATTTTTATCTGTGGATTACTCTGTAATCTCAATCAGCAACAGCAAAACAACGACCAAGCTTCGCCAGTGAGAAGACGGAAATGCGCATGTCCTGGTGGTCTTGCAGCTGCTGCCGCCCCTGCGCTGATGCTTAGAGTGAGTGTGTGGGCAAGTGAGACCCTGTGTGGGCCCCTCAAAAGGAGTGCCTCGGTCCCCAGAGCCCCCCATCGCACTCCACGGGACACGATCTCCACTGGTTTTCACAGCCACATGCTGTAGAGACGCCTGTCCTGGCACTGGTGTCCCATGCTGTGGGGCCCAGTGCGTGGCTGGGACCCCTTCCTCCTCAGTGCCCCCATCTCCCCTTGCAGCTGAAATATCCCTCCTGATTCTTCATTGCCACCCCCTGGGGGGTGAGACCTGCCCATTCCACTTCTTTACCTCTCCCACCATTCTCTCTACTTCTTTCTTATATCCATGGTTACAGGACTCCTCTTCAGTTAGTCTTCAGGTCATTCTCCATAATGGTTATTCTATAACTTAGCTGTCATTTTGATGTGGCTAGGGGTGGGGGAGGTGAACACGCTGCTTACCTACTCTTCCATCTTTACCTGAAGTCCCATGAAACTATTTTATAGTGGAAATGTTATCTAGTGCCACTTGAGCACCAGGTTACTAAATTTTAAAAATCCTTTCATCTGTATAGCTGCATTTAAATGTTTCTTTTAAGACTTCAGGTGTCAATGATATTTATATTATTTATTCATTACAAATTATTAGCTTGCATAATTTGTTTGCACTAAAGTCATCTCCACTTATTATAGTCATTTGTGTCTGCTAGGGAATCTTTTTGATTTTCTCAAATGGAAGTCCTTCAATATTTCCAAGTTCTTGCATCTGTAATCAAGACGTTACGGCTGCACTCTGGCACGATGCTCCACGCACAGAAGGCATTTCCTAAGGACCTGTTGAGGGAAGCTAGCAAATGATCAGTCTTCACGTTAGAACTATAAAGATACCCAGTAATGCCGAGTCACCTCCGTTCTGTCTCGACTGAATACTTAACATAGATGATATGTCCCTAGTAGATAAATCTTATTCTACATTCAGAAATTATATTGTAATATTTACGAGTGTAAAATGTATAAATATTACAAAAGCAAACAGCTGCGCTGCTTTACTCACCATCTGACTTAAAAGAACATGCGGCCATACACATTCCACCCCACCAGCAACATCTGAATTTAGTAATACTTGCAAATACTTTTTTGATATTTACACTTATATTATGGATTACTTAAGGACAGTATTATTTTGCAGGTTTTTTAATTTTACATAAATGGCATACTGTACAACAAGCCTTTGGCACTGAGTTGTTTGAGAACTCATTCATGTTGAGGTACTAGGTCTACTCAATCTGACCCCCTGCTGTTAATCAGTTCATTTAAATATATGCAAATCATGCTTCCCCAGTGGTGGGCCCTTCCATTCCTGGGGCCAGAGTCCTCAATAATCCATATCCTTGTCAGCAATGGAAATGTTCAGAGTTTAAAAAAACTTTGCCGAGCTCATGGGTATAAAATGTTAGTTTGGATTACTGGTTACCCATAAAATTGCAAATGTTTTCACATGGCTGTTGGCCATTTGAGTTGCTACTTCTGGCCTCTTCTGAGAATTACCTGTCCACTGGTCTTCTTTTCAATTAATCTCATTTAAAAGTTCCCTTTATCATGTGGATACTCAGAAGACAGATCGCCAGGTCATACGGTAAACTCTATTCTTAATTTTTTGAGGACTCTCCATGCTGTTTTCCATAGTAACTGCACCAAGCACCGTGTGAGGGTTTTTTCCTCCACATTCTCTCCAACGCTTGCAATTTCTTATCTTATTTGGCAATAACCTTTCTAACAGGTGTGAAGAAGTGTCTCATTATGGTTTTGATTTGCATTTTAAGTAGAACTGGTGATGTTGAGCATCTTTTTATATATCTGGTGGCCATCTGTATGTCTTCTTTGGAAAATTATCTGTTTAGCTCTTCTGGCCATTTTTTAATTAGATTCTTTTTTGTTAAGTTGTATGAGTTCTTTACCTATTTTGGATATTAGCCCCTTATGGGAGGCACATTCGCAATCATCTTCTCCCAGGTGACCTTTGGTGGTGCCTTTTGCTGTGCAGAAACTTCTCATTTTGATGTAATCTAATTCGTCTGTTTTTCTATTACTTCTCTTGTCTTTGGGGTCAAGTTCACAAAAATCCCTCTGAGACCAAGGTTCATAAGTTTAGGGCTTATGTTTTCTCTACTGTTTCACATCTTAGATTCCAGTTGTCAATACATATTCAGTAAATTTTCGTGTGTAGTGTCAGATAATATAGTTAGCTTAGCTCAAGGCTTATTGATTTTGTTGATCTTTTCAAATAATCAGAGTTTGGTTTTGTTGATTTTGTCTATTAATTTCCTGATTTCAGTTTCATTTATATCTGCTTTAAAAAGTGTTATTTTTCTTCTTGTTGTTTTGGATATAACTTAATTCTTTTTCTTCTAGTTTCCTAAAGTAGACATTTAGACTTCTGATTTTAGATCTTTCTTATTTTCTACTATATCAATTTAATGTTATGAATTTCCCTCTAAGCATTGCAAACTTTCCTTGCATTGCAAATTTCATAGGTTGTACTTTCATTTTCATGTAGTTAAAAATATTTTAAAATTTCTCTTGAGAATCCGATTTTGACTCATGCATTATTTAAGAGTATCTTGCTTAATTGTTTAATCTTCGGAGACGGGGTGGGCATCTGTGCTGGCGCATCCTCTCCATTTCCCCTTGGAGCCCACAGCTGGTTGATCAGAGCTCTTTTATGTTCCCGCTCTGATAATTCTCGCATCCCTCCACATCTGAGTCTGGGTCTTATGTTTACTTTAAATCTTTAAACTGTACTTCTGGTCTTTTCACATGCTTTTCAGATTTTTTTAAAGCTGAACATGATGTACTGGGGAAAAGGGACTCCAGAAAAATGGGCCATTAGTGACATTCAGTTGTGGCAGAGGGGAAGGTCTATAGTCAAATCATCACGTTTCTGTCTCCTAATGAATGTGTGGCAGGATGGCTGGGGGGCGGTATTGCCCTTCCCTTTAATTCTATTTTTAATGTCCACATTTGTGTTATCTTGCTGTTTTTACACTCTCCCTACATGTAACATTATTATTAATGGTTTATAGTTTATATTTTATTATTAAACAATTGTGCTTACCAGTTTATGTATTTGCTGATTTATTTGCTCACAATTCCTCCTTGCATATTAGGACATTTTTCACTGGGATCGTTATATTTAGTCATGACTATATATAATTATTATTATCATTATATAATGTATATATTTTATATATAAAAAATTTTAAAGGATATGTATATATCCTTTAGTGAGAGTTGACTGGTGATAGATAAAACATTTATTTTTTTTTCTCCCTTGCTTTTAACTGATAGTCTAGCTGCAAATAGAATATTCTAGGTTTGGTTGGTTACTTTCTTTTTGCACTTCAAAGGTGACAGTTCACAATATTCCATTGTGGCTTGAGAAATCTAATACCACAATTTCTTAAAAATTCAGGTCTGTAAAAGATTTGGCTTTTTTTCTCTGGCTATTTTTAGGATCTACTCTTGGTCTTTGGTGATCAGCAGAATTATTATCTCTTGCCTACATATGCATTTATTTCTCTAAGTCTACTAAGAATTCCAAAGAACCATGTCATCCCTTAACTTTGGAAAATCCTTTACCATTATCACTTATCATATCATTTTTCATTATTTATCTATTTTCATTATCTCTATTTGCTACTTCTATAAATCTGTCTCAATATATCCCTATGCTCTTAACCTCCTTTTAATATTTTTAACTTACATTTTAAATGCACTTATGTACCTATCTCTCTCAGGGAAATTACTAGTGCAAGTGTTTTTCTAAGATTAATAATATCACCATGTGTCAGAGATTAAATGAAATGCTTGACCTTGACTCACTAAATGTACATCTAATGGAGAATCTATAATAGGAACTGCCTGAATGATAGTAATAAAAATGAATTCATCAGTGTTACACAACTTATAATATAAAATGAAAAACATGTAGAGTAAGATCTTTTTGGGAGCAAAGAGAAAACGTAAGTGGTAAAGCTTGATGTGTTGGAAAAATATGACACAACTTAGTCCCGATGACTCACACTTATAGACGTCAGTGCTCCAAAGGCACACACGCCTTCTACAACAGGAAATACTCATTTACATAATAAGTAGCATGGAGTGTGATGTTTCCCTATCCAATTACTGAATGGTAGGAAGGCTTATTATATAAAATGCTTTAAGCTGGCTCGGCTATTCATAATACTAACAAAAATGCATATTGATAGTTTGATTGTAGTTAATTCATAAAAGCCATGATGAATGCTGTAAAAGGGTCACAAATCAGAGCCAAAGAAAAAGAGGAGTCTTCGTGGTTACTAATAAATGGCTCTGCAAATGCTTGGCCACCCTTGCAGGTAATGATGTCACAGAATGATGAAAGAATAGCTAAGTAGCCAACAAAGTGCCCGTGCTTGGCAGAGGTGCGGATCACTGCGTCACTCCTGGCTTAGAGTCCCTGAAAGGGGGGGACGGCTATTAAAGGAAAATGAAAAATCCTCAGGATGCAAGTTTCCACGGATAACCCTTTTCTTAAAGCTAGGTTCTACCAACACTTAAAGTCTTAGAACAGGTAAAGAAAGCACTCAATAAAAGATAGGTATGGTGTAGCTACACAGCCATGCTGGTTGACATGGACAATACACACCCAAGTTCCACTTCTTGGTTGTGGTCTGTGTTTATGAACTTGACTCAGGCTTCTTGATAGTTACAATGCATCTTCTGAGCTGGGGTTATCAGAGGTCCCATATTTCAATAAAAGTACTAGCACAACTAGTTAGGAAATGATCTGAAAATGAGCAAGGGAAGTAGAAGGGATTAGGAAGCCTATGTACCAAAAAAAGACAGATTGAATAACCCCATGATCTAAAATTTTATGTCATGGCAGAACTATTTACAGTGATGGGAAGCAGATTTATGGTTTCCCGGGACCAAGGGTGGAGGGGAAGCAGTGACAGCAAAAGAGTACATGAGAATGTCTGGGGAAAGGGGAACATTCCATGTCTGGGTGAGGACGGTGGTCACATAAGGTTACACATTTGCCAAAAGTCATCAATCTCTCCACTTTAAATGGGTGCATTTTATTGTACGCAAATCACGCTTCAGGAAAGTTGACTTATAAAGTAGTTTTACAGGATGTTAACATGGGTTAAATTGGGTAAAATGTACGAGAAATCGCTTTTGTACTGTTTCTTACATTTGGATATGAATTTGCAATTATTTCAAAATATAATTTACATAAATTTTAAAATCCAGGTACACATAACAGTGATGTATTACCGCCCAAAATTAATCTAATCATATAAAATGATTTAATCATTCCTATCAAGTGATTCATACAAGTTCAATACCATGTAATCCTGAATTCTACTTTGAAACTCTGCTTGAAAGTTATTAAATAGTATCTAGTCTTCTGGGATTTGTTTTGCTCTAAATCAATCCTAAAATGGAATTGGTAAGTTAATTATTCACTGCCTCAGTCATTTCTGGCAAAGAAATATAGCAAATACTCTAAAATTATTCTCTATTGACGAAACACGCCATTGTTATTTATGATGCATGTCACACATTAACATCAGGGCCTTAAAGACAGCACTAGAAAAAAGTATGTGTGGCTTGAAGTTCATCTCAGGATTAGAGAGGTCTTTGGTAATAGATTTTTAAAAGATGTTTTGGGTTATTTGTTATTTTTTTAATTTTATGACTGATGGAAGTAATAGGATTTACCAATGGGGTTACAAAACAGACAGTTGGCCTTACTATTCCTAGAATAATTAACCATATGTTCTAGTTACTAGGGTAAGTTACAATCTATTATGAAGTTTTGCTTTTAAAGGTTCATAAGCTCAAATTTCTCTGAAGGCCAGGTAGTTAACATAAATGAGCTCACTCAGCTATGAGGCGGTGGATGGTGGCGCATAGGGTACCAACCTGAACAGTGATTGTGCTCTAAAGAAAGTAATCGGTACCCGGGGTGAGCTCATTGTTGCCGTGGGGGCTCAGACACAGTGTCATATCATTTTCTGATTAAGAGAAGCCACAGATTGAGAGAGAGAGAGAGAGAGAGAGAGAGAGGTGAAAACTCTTCTTGAAAATTAACAAAAAAAAACTTTAAAACCAGTTTGTGATACCAACTTTACCAACAACTAAAGAAATCTTCACACAGAAAATTCCCTAGAATGGCTATGTCTATGAACGTGCTTCTGAAGTCATCATTCTCCTGCTTTCTCCCAGCTTCATTCATTTTCACTTCAGCTAAAAACACTTTCTCATAGGGCTGACAATTGCCGAGAACTGGCATATTCTCAAGGCTTACGTTTTCGTCTGTTTGCCAAACGGCTGTAATGTAATTCACAAAAGCCCTGTTTATTGAGTAATATTATTAATGGCTAGCATAATACTGTGAAATTGAAGACATTCTTTTTTGGATTATGTCCAGATCTTTAAAAAGAACATTGGTTCCAATAGGAAATGAATGGCTTATCTTAAAACATTCTTTTAAAAAGAAGGACAATGTAAAAAGCACTTGAATCAGGATATTTTCAAATGATTGGAAGACAACTTTTTTCAGATACATTAAGTCCCCCATGTATTAAAATACTTTGAATGATAAAAAGAGAATGCCATGTTTATGAATGTTTTGTAAAATCATTTTTCATTTTCAACACCTTGTTGAAAATATAGGACTGAGAAATCATTCAACTTAACAGTCTATTGACTTTTTCCCTTCAGCTGCATTTGCCAAATTTTGCTAAAGTGGAAGATATTTGTTGCTTTTACATTTATGGCTAAATTCATAAATTATCAAAATAGGTCAAACAGGAAAAATAACAAAAAAGTCAACTTTGTATTTTCAAAAGGCACTTAATGTCTAAATAAGAAGCATTAAAATGTATGCTCCACCTAAATTAGACTTAATTATTTCACTAGCTTATAATCTAACAGTCACCACCTGAGACCAGGCCCGAAAACCCCAACATGACTTCTGAAACCAATCGTGAGCTTTGATTCATTTAATGGCTCTATTTTTAAGGGGAAGCATGAAATCATCCAAGAATCATAAAATATTAATCACTTAAATGTGAGCAATTAAAGAGGAAGAAAAGAGAAAAAATGGGATGAGGCACCAAGAGGAAGAGAGGGCATGGCCACTGACTAGTCAAAGTGAAACAAGAGAAGCAAAGAAACCAACGTATCATATCGAACTATTAGCCAGTTTTAGATTTACTTTTAGTCATAGCTAACATACAATATTGTACTAGTTTCGGGTATACAACATACTATTGAGACACATAACTTCCAAAGGGATCACCCCATGCCTCGTACTCACTGATGCCGCACACGGTTGCTACAATGTCAGTGACTGCGTTCTCTAGGCTGCACATTATTTCCTGTGCCTATTTTTACAAGTGGCAATTGGTACTTTTTAATCCCTTCTTCCTTTTCACTCATTCCTCCCAATCCCCTCTCCCATCTGGTAACCATCAATTTTTTTCTCTCTGTATCTATGAGTTTGTTTCAGTTTTGTTTGTTCGTTTATTTTATTTTTTAGATCCCGCATATTAGAGAGATCATACAATATCTGTCTGTTTGACTTATTTCACTTAACCTAATACCCTCTAGGTCCAAGCATGTTGTCAGAAATGGCAAGATTTTATTCTTTTTCAAGGCTGAGTAATACTCCATTGTAGAAATGCGCTGCTGCTATATCATTCATCTATCGAAGGGCACCAGGTTGCTTCCATACCTTGGCTACCGTAAATAATGCCGCACTGCACATAGGGGCAGATGTATCTTTTCAAAGTCATGTTTTATATGTCTTCAGATTAATATACTGACATTGGTGAGTGATATGGTAGTTCTAGTTTTAATTTTCTGAGAAACCTTGCCCTGTTTTCCATAATTGTTATACTATTTATAATCCCACCAACACTGCATGAGGGTCCCCTTTTCTCAAATGCCTGGCCAATACTCATTCCCACAGGTATGAGGTAATATCTCATTGTGGTTTTATTTGTAAAGTGACCTTAACTCCTTACCTGTTAATATGATATCAATATTTTCTATTAGCCCATCACTCATTACACAGTGGTCATGTTAGTCCTTACATCACGCAGAATTAAACATTTACATAACGGACTATGTCAATGATTTCCTTCATGGCTCCTGTTATCTCTTTGTTCTTTTTGTATTCCATATGCTTTGCTTATAAAAGCTCCCAGCTTTGGGTTTAGAAATATTGTTCTAAGCCTTATTTTAATCCATTTCGTCATTGTTACATTTACGTTGTTAAACCGCCTAGTTTCTGTACATGCTGCGAGGTAATGATCTGACTCTATTTTCTTACAAATTGGCAGCCTATTGCCTCAAACCACTTACCGAAGACTCCTCGGTGTTTATTTTTACTACAGGTTGATTGTTATTGCTGCTGCACTCTCTCCTATCAACTTCTTATTCCTAAAGATGTAGTGAAATTTCCACCTCAGCTATATAAAACTTTGCCTGACCGTCAGACAGACTAACTCCTAACATAACTCCTAAGGCGTTTTACCATTGATTTTCAAGTTCATTACTTAAAACTACTTACATCAACAATGAATTAGATTTGATTCATGCAAATACACAAAGATCTGTCTGCATCTAAAGACTTTTTTACGTAGAAACCTTTGCACAAATATCCTTTAGATGTAGGAATCAGACCATTTTGGGGGTCATCTCTCCAAATCCCTCAAAATAATAGTTGTTTTATAAACTACGATAATGCTGAGGAAAAAAAGGAAAAAAACAAAAAACCTCTGGGATGGGTTTTAACAGTTATTGCCCTGAGTTTCTTTTTTAAATGAACAGCTCAACATCATTGATGGCTTTTGTTTTTCTATCATTTCTTTCTGAACTCATTGATGTTTTAGGGTCTTATCAACTTATTTTTATTTATACCTAGAAGTTAGACCACAAGTAAGTTTAAAGACTTCGCCGTCACCATTTTAACCACCCACCCCCCTTTTGGGAGCTCCCCATGCGTAACACAGAGGACTCACGTGAAGGCCCTCAGTGAAGCTGTCCTGGGAACAGAGGCAGCGGTAGGGCTGGCTGGTGGTGTCGCAGTGGGCGGCATGGCCGTGGCACTGACACCTGCAGACATGAGCACCTGTCAAGACAGCTCCTAGGAAACGTCAGCTCAGCCGTGAATATACGTAAGGATCTGTGTGTATATCCACTGTGTGAACTCAACCAGGGAGGTGAGTAGCTTCACACAAGCATCAATGTCTCTTTCATCATGTGGCTACTCATTGGAAGTTTTTAATTAATCCTAAAGTATTGATGGCCGTGTCATCCATATCCAAAATGCATGGGTGTTGGAGGTCATTTTCCAGCCTACCTGGGTTGTTTACTCCTTTATCTACCACGTGGCAAACTTGCCAAAAGAGAAGACATTTCATAAAACTATTCAAAACTTATAGTTAAGATAATAAAGCTTATCATAAACTACAGGTTGAAGTTAACAAACTTGAATTATTTTTGTTTTTCTTACCCAAAATCAGATGGTGATTATTTAATAGTATTATTTTTGCATCATGCTAATACTTAACAAATAAGGCTTATAGGTTGGTACTCTGTTCTGGTTTAAATGATGTACTTTCTCCACAGGACACACCAGTCTTCTAGCAAAACCCGATTCTAAATGCAGCCCACATGGGTACCATTTCATGCTGGAGAGGATGCTGCCTGAGAGACCTCCCGCTATCCATTTATTAAATATTGTGAGCCTCCTTTTCCACAGTGGTCAGATATTTATTAATTACTCAAGGCATATTAGATTGTTCATTTAAAGGAAAACAAATATTCTTTATAAAATTGTGAACTCAGGGAGACCACACCCAGTACTTATAGCCTAGCTGGTAGGTACTACCATTGTAACTACAACTCAAGTTCCTTCTCTTTGATTTCAAGAAAACTGGACAATTACATTCTAGGACAAGCCAATCAAAATATTTGATAAATTATTTTTTCTAAGTCAATTATTTTTTAAGTCAGCTCCATGTTATCATAACTTCTAAATCCAATAGCTTTATAAATTGATTCTATGATGTAAGCTTGTAAGACAGAAAAGATTCACAAATCTCCCTCCAAAATCTTAGAGTAGGAAATCATTTCAATACCTGAAGCTGGAATCTGCTTTGCTCTAAAACCTTAGCTAATATAGTATTAAATAAGTATGACAAGAATCTTGAAAACAAAATTCATGGTGAAAAGCACAATGTAATCAAAATCCTACCTTCCAGTGATGGTGATTTCACTGACCGCATAGTATCGGTGTCTGAGGCTCACGGAAGGCTGAGTTGTATGGTATTGTCCATGGAAATGAAGCCTTATTTGTGTGGCTTTTACAAACTCCTGAAGAGATGGGGTATTATAGAAATCATTATATCCAGGACGGGGGTTTGGTCCAGGCATTAGGATACTAAATGTCACGTTACCACGGGAATATGGAGTAAAACTGTTGATAAAAGAAATTTGAAATCATGAGAAGCTATAGAAGCTATTAATATTTTTGACAAAACAAACCAGAACACCATATTCATAACAGTTTAAATTTGTCATTCTGAAAAAAAGTCCATATATTTCATACACAAACAATATAGGATCATCACAGAAAAAAATACAGTAAAACATTTCCTTGAAGACATAATAAAATTCCATTAATGTAGGTAACTTGCTAAGCAATCTGCAAGTCACATTATAAAGCCCAGATGAGACTAGAAGCAAGAGATACTCTAAAGTCCTTTCAGGAACTTTAAACATAATTTAAAACTCAATTTAGGGAGAAACCTGCCTTAAGAGAGTTGGTGGTGAAGGAAAGTCTTTAGTAGTCGGGTGAGTTAGTTTACCTGTGGGTTATTACTATCCCATAGCCAATTAAAATTAACTCCTAAATGCCTTCAAAGGTAATTGTTCCAGAAACATTCCTACTTGGGAAGCTGAAGACAGTTGACAGAATCAGAATTTTCCAAATCTCCGTTGTCCGTCATTCCAAAAACACTGCAATTTCTAGCGAAGTACTGCCAGTCGTCCCAGTCCAAGCTGTCTTCTTTCTTCCTCTGAATCCTCACGGCTGTTGGCAGGGAGCTGAAGAACTGAATGATGACATAAAACACCTGAAAAGAAATCAGTTCTTTCTCGTCATTGAAGGTTTAAGTTTGACCTGTCCGTATAAATCCAACCATGGAACTGTTGGATTCAAGTATGCACTGGACATCAGAAATGTCAAAGTCCTGTGGTAAAAGCAACACAGTCCATCATTACATAGCTGTGCCTCTTCTTGAATATTTTATAAATTAAAGTAGAAATCAGGATGGTATTAAGTTTGCTATAAAGACATGAAAAAAGAACACTACTTCCATGAAATAATGGTTATATGTTCCTCTTAATTAGTTATTTAAAATAAACACATTTTTATTAATTTCTATTATTTAATATTACAAAGGCTGTTTCACATATAATTTTGATACACATCTCTAAGAAAATAGGCTCTGAATACTTTCTTTTTAGGTACTTTTATTTCCCACATTAGAATATACTACTTTAGTGAGGTAATTTTTCAATGGCCTAATTCAGTTTTTACTTTGCTGTAGGTTGAATTATGTCCCCAAATAGATGTCAAAGTTCTAAGTCCTGGTACCTATGAATGTGACCTCATTTGGAAATGGAGTCTTTGAAGATGTAATTAAGAATCTCAACATCAGCTCCTCCTGGATACGGGATGGTCCTCACGAGAGAAAGAAGAAGAATAGACAGAGACAAGGAAGGTGACCTTTGACTATGGAGGCGGAGACTGGCGTGAAGCTGCCGTAAACCAAGGGGCCACCAGAAGCTGGGAGAGGCAGGAAGTCATCTCCCTCCAGCCTCCAGGATGAACAAGCCCCTGCCAACACCTTGATTGCATCCTCCTGATCTTCAGAGCTACGAGAGAACACACTTCTGCTGTTTGAAGCCATTGCATTTGAGAGCCTTTGCTGCAATACCCTCAGGAAACTAATGCACAGTGATTCAAAATGACTCAAATTACCTGGTACTGTCCATTTTCCAAATCTATGGACACAGTCACTCCTCGATCAAGCTGGGAGATGTTTGTAAACACACGTGACACCCATGAAGTACCGACATCGTTGTCATTGACAAAAGAAAGGGGGTGGGCGTCAGGACTCAGCCGTAACACCCTGTTGCTGGTGGTGTCCTCCACACCATTAGGAACGCAGTAGCGCTGCTGCAAGGGGTGCACCCGGGGGTGGCTCCCAGGACACCGGCAATGCGGCTGCACATGCAATCGGGGCAGGGCTCCGGGAAAGACGGCCAGGATCTCTCTGCAGGTGTTGAGAAGCAGACGGTAAGGACAAATGTCTCCACAGTGGAAGAAGTTCTACGAGTTGTCACAGATGAATCTCGCTATTCAATGTTTTCATGAGTGTCGCTTTAGCTTTCGTAATTTTTTTTTACACAGAACATAAAACCAAATTCATTCCTGGCCCCATAAACATAAATACCCATTCTCATAAAATGAAACATACTCATTTGATAAAAAGCATCAAATTCTTCAGTATTTGCATCTTTATATCAAGAGGCGTGCATGATATCTTGTATGATTAGCAAGATATTTAAATAACATAATGTTTTATGGTGACTATTTGTAGTAAAAAGAAAGGTGATGTTCACCCAGGTTGTTAAACTGAGGGCACAGTACTACATTGAAAATAATGAGGTATAGCCCTGGCTGGTGTGGCTCAGTGGACTGAGTGCGGCCTGTGAATCAAAGGGTCGCTGGTTCGATTCCCAGTCAGGGCACATGCCTGGGTTGCGGGCCAGGTCCCCAGTAGAAGCTGTGTGAGAGGCAACCACACATTGATGTTTTTCTCCCTCTCTTCCTCCTTCCCTTCCCCTCTCTAAAATAAATAAATGAAATCTTTAAAACAAAAAAGAAAATAACGAGTTATGGATGGGGACTCCAGTGCACCCGCAGGAAGTGAGAAACAAGAATGAGTCCATCCGCTGCTGTTCTCCGTGAAGGGCCTGAGGCCAGGCCCATTTGTCAGCGGTTTCCTGTGACTCATCAGCACAGACGCTGGCACCCGAAAATGCTTCAGTGGCTCAGATCCGATGGCAGAGCTGCCAGCAGTCAAAGAAGAATGCCAATTCCAGGCAGATATATTCCATTTTTCCATTCAGGGCAATATACCTGCTCTCAATCAGAATTAGTCATTCTATTTATGGGCATTCTTCCACATAGCGCCTTTCCAGACATTCCAGGTAGGCCAACACCAGCCACCCAGGTCTAACTGGAGACTCCTTCTCTCAGTCCCCCAGTGGGGGAATGCCGGAGTCGGGCATCTCGTTGATTCACTAAATCACACAAAGCAACACCCTCGATAAATCTCACTGGTATTTTCCAACTGGATCAGGCTTTAAATGGGAGAAGAAGTGACTACCCAGTGAAGTCTTTGCCTCCCACGCTGAACTTCATGCCCTCTAAAGCCCTGCAACACTGCTCTCCAGAATTGATACAAAAATAACTACAAAGATGTGAGGCTGGTGGCAATAAACCTCCCCAATACTGTTGTCCAGCATTATAGCACCCTTTTTTCAGGCATTTCTTGATTATATAAACTAATAAAAAAAGTTTATATGGCTAACGTACATGCCACTGAGCGTAATGCCTCAAAAGAAATGCTTCTCAAATATATAAGAGCTTGTCCTGCCATCTGGACACTCACCATACTAATCTACATCCTTCTTGAAGAAATAGAAGTAAACGTTCTTCTCTTTTTGTCTTTAATAGAAGTAAATAAGATCAACTTACCCATACAACAGTATACTCAAATCATCAAATAATTCAGAAAGAAAATTAGAGAGCATAATAAGGAGAATGTCACTGGAATCTTTCCTGAACAGAAAGAAAACTTACAGCCTTTAAGAATTCCTAAGAAAGTGCCACCCCTCATTCTCAAGATGAGGAAATACTTCATTAAAGCTAGTCCAAGTCTAAATAATTATCTGTTCACTGGGAAAAGAAATGTATAACAATACTTCAGTTATTCATTTTGTGTCTCTAATTCTAATATACCAATTTCTTGAGACTTTCACATATATCAAAATAATTAATCATTTTCATTTTTCTACATTTTCTAGTAGGTATAAATTCAACAAAGCAATTTTAAAAGGTAGAGATATAGCAGTTTCTTAAGTATCAGACACTACTTCATATAAAATATTTAAACAAATGCACCCCAAATCTAAAATACAACTTCTTCAAAAATAGAGTTTTTTATAGAAGAAATCCTTTGTAAAGAATTTGAACAATTTCATATTATGAGGAGTTACCCAATAGAGTACCACTAGTGAATAGCACCCACAGACTAAGCCAAAGCAAACCCTGGAAACATTAATTAGGTGATGTTTGCCAAATGCTATAGAGATGAAAACTGCTATCATCTTCATGCTAGTCTTATTTAAGTGAACTCAGCATTTATTCCTACACTTCTCA
The DNA here is from genome assembly GCA_004026765.1 of Micronycteris hirsuta. Classification (NCBI taxonomy): domain Eukaryota; kingdom Metazoa; phylum Chordata; class Mammalia; order Chiroptera; family Phyllostomidae; genus Micronycteris; species Micronycteris hirsuta. The sequence goes on from PVJI01000777.1 coordinate 181,434, forward strand.
AGCTTTACAATACCACATCTGCTTACCTGTTTGTAAGGGCCACTTGGTATAATCGAAAGTCTTGCATTCTTCCAACAAACTGCTCTAAGCCTGCAAAAATACATACGTGCATATAATTCAAGAAGTCTCAGGTTACCAAGCAATGGCGGACAAATATTCAAGTGGCATTCCTTTAAAGCAACAAAACTTTTAATCATGGGCCTATCACACAGCCTTTTCAACTTCTTAGAGACCACTATGTATATCCTGCTATTTTCACATGAATAACATTAATATTCATTCACGCTAATCTCCACAGACATTGTAAGGCTTATGTCAAAGTGAATAGTATCTACTGACCCAACCTGTGATCTCTCTCCAGAAGCCCCCTCCTCAAGTCAGATTTCTCTCCACTTTATAAACCTAAAATCTATCATCTCATCAGCCCTAAATTAATTGCCACCTGTTTCCAGTGCAATTTCCAGGGCATTTGCATTGCTGAGAGGTAGACTCCCCACTCTCCTACCCATGAGTTTGAATCATGCACATGCTGAAGGCACCCTGGCAGAACCTCAAAATCCCATCACCTTGTAACAAGTCTTCTAAGACAAGCCAGGTTCCAAGTCCAATCTGCATTAAATTAGGTGACCTTTCAAGGGGTAGGTAGCTATCAACCTTAAACCACAATACCATTTTATTAATTCATTTAGCAAATCTTTATTTACGGTTTAATAACAGATCAGTCCAAGAGACTAGGAATAGAAAAATGTAAGACAACTACCAACTCTATGTTTTGGGGGTTTTTTTTGTTATATTGTAAAGAGGAAAACTTGAAAATGGTAGAATTCTAGCCAGAGTTTGGATCGTGGGGACCCAAGATGGGAGATGATGTCATATATAATGCCAATCCAGTAACTAAGTGGGTTTTTTGAAAAATTAAGTTTAGAGCAGTGACCAATTCACCAAATGAGCACTTCTTCAAAATGTGTTTATTTTTAAACTATTCCCTGGTTGACTTTGTCTTAGTAATAGAGAATGTTTGATCTCTCTTGGCTGCAGCTCCTTGTGGAACCTTGGAGGAAAACTGGGGCAGAGCGAGGATGCGTCTGATGAATAAAAGATGCAGAGTTAGCTCAGTACACGGAAGAGTCTGGCGCTGCTCTCAGGAGCAGGAGGAGGCAAATGAGCAGAGAGGGGTGAGACACAGGGGCAAAAAAGGAGCGTGTCTGTGTGTGAGTCCATGTGTGCTCGTGTGATACACATTCAGATTATATTTTTATATTTATATTAAAGGGTATATCTAAGAAAATGACCAAGAATACTTTACATATGAACATTTCTTCATGAGCATACATGTTTTTAATTGCTCTGTAAATATACCGGTGGGTCCTACCTTTCCAGCCCGGGCCTCAGTCTTCCACGCCCCTCACACCTGAGCCTGGGAGAAGGGGATCCTTGCAGCCTCTCATTCTGACTTTCCTTCAGACACAGTCCCTCCACCCTTTCTGCCAGAAATAGGCAACTCAGGCAAGGGCAAACTAATTATTGCTTAAAGTGGTGTTATGAAGACAAAACGAAAAAGGTTCTATTAAAAATGTAGGAATATTTAGATTTCCAACACAAATTGTTTTAAAAAATATAATTAGCTCAATACTTAAGAACTGGCCATCCAGGCAAGTTGGTGAATTGACCTGGAACCAAGATCAAAAGCTAAGCAATGCAGGCAGTGGGGTAGGGAAGGATATGCCTTTCTTGGAGATAGATAGCAGAAAAGATGGGAAGACTAGATGTGAATACGGGGAAGTCATTGGATGCCTGCGCGCTTTTGCTCAGGAAGCAGCGAAGGCAAACTGAGGAGAAATCCCTCCTCATGGTGCGGCTGTTTTTCTGGGGTAAGAGGCAATGTGGTCCTCCAAGAATGAAGCTGGATCTGCCCCTTGTTCATTTCTTATCCTTCACCTGTCCCCACCCTCACTTAGCCCTTCCCTTCTAGCACCCTCCGTACCCCTGGCCCCAGTTCCACAGACTGAATTTGTAATGCCTCGACCCTCCCAAGCACTCTGAACCCTAAGATTTTCTACATGATTTGCCTCTGTTTCAAATGTTCCTGGCCCACCCCAGCCCCTAACCTCTCGGCTTTGAAATGTCTCCTGTGGGGAACTTTCTGGCCCAACAGGGACCTATGAGCCCCTGCAGCTCCATGCGCTTCTTACCCTGTACCACGACCACCTGTTTCCTTCTGCTTATTAAGCATAAAAGCATATTAAATAAACTTCCTTGGCAAGATGCACAAAGTAGTAATAGCTCTTATTTGCTGTTCTATCTTTAACTCATAGCCGAGTTCCTGGCACATGGTGAATTATTCAAAAACACTTAATTAAGAAGGGAAAAGGAAGGTGGGAAGCAGGCAGGAACAAAGGTATTTTCTAGGGCTGATATTGAAGAGGAGTGAGGAGGTTAATCAGGGAAGAATTACAAGGATCCTCAAGAAGCAGTTTGAGGGACGTCTAATATCAGAGTGTCACTCTGCATTCGTCCAAGTTTACAAGCTAAATGAAGTCCCCAAACATGCTGACAACCCGAGAGAGAGATCAAATGATTGCTGGTATCTGAGGTTGAGGGTGTTCGGGCAGGGTGCATCGAACAATGAGCACAGGAAGGTAAAATCCCAGTAAGAGAAGAGGAGACAGAACGTTCCGCCCTACTTAAGTGGACAAGAAAGTGAAACCAGCTGAGAGGTGACAGACCAGGAGAAAAGAGAGGAGTCAAGATATTGGTCCCTTGAGAAGTCAAAGACGAGTATGGTAGAAGTAAGAAGGCGAGATGTAGTAAACAATTATAGAAGTGACACTAGTGCTGGCTGGGGACACACCGAGGCTGGGCAATGCTGGTCCTGCTTTGGGCAACTTCGACTGATGGGACAGTAGGGATCAGGGAGGCTCTCCCCACCATCGAAGCATGTTTTGACATCCAGAAATCTCTCTGGATTAAAACGACACTATTACAGGTTGAGCTGTGGTGAAGTCTTATCCCCTAATCCCTGTGAACATGGTCTTACTTGGAAATAGATGTAATCAAGTCAAGGTGACATCATTAGGGTGGGACCTAATCCAATATGAAGGGTGCCCTTGTAAGAAAAAGAAAGCTCTATAAGAGGGCATAGTCACACACTGAGGAGGACGCGGGACTAGAGAAGCAGAGAGTAGAGTGAAGTAGCTACAAGCCAAGGAACATGGAGGACTGACGACGGCCACCACCCAAAGTTAATCGGAGGCAAAGAAGGAATCTTTCCTACAGGTTTCAAAGAGAATGTGGCCCTACTGACACTCTGATGTTCACAAGTAGGAGACAATAAATTTTGGGTACAGACCCCCAATGTGTAATACCTTGTTACTGAGACCCAGGAAACTGATATAGTCATCCTTTCCTACTTCTCTTAACATCAAAGAGGTATATAAATTTTATAACATGAATTTCACGTTCCACAGTTTTTCTCAGTGTAAAAATTGTCTAAAATGTTTTCTATAGATCCTCTAAAAATGTTTTATCTGAGAGCACCAAAAAACACAGATCATAACAAATCAAAGAGAATCACGTGAGTTTGAAAGACCTTCTATAACTGAGAGACAGCAAACATAGCAAACAATATGATTTGGTCAAAGCCTGAAGCACGGCTTTAAATTGTCAGGGTGGCTTCATTGTTTAATGCATTTATTAATTCAACAAATATTTATCGGGAGCATATTTTGTGTGCTAGGTACTTCCATAAACTCCAGAGATATGCCAGTTAAGAACACAGGTGCAAAAAACCTGAACAAATGAATCAAAAAACCACTTGTTTTTATGGAGCTTGGATTCATGCAGCTAGCTGAACATAATCAACGCATACTTTATATAGTATATCGGAACATAATAGATACTATAAGAACGGAGAATTCAGAGAAGTTTGGACAGCATGGCCCATTCTAACTTGGGTGGTACACTCAAGAGAGGCCCCATTGGGAACGTGGTGTTAACGGTGGAGAGGGAATGAGCTGTGAATGTATGTAGAGTGAAATATTCAGTGATACCAGCGGGGCGGTAATAGCCATCCAAGTGCAAGTTGATGGTGGTCAGGCCAGGGTGTACAAATGTGGGTGCTTTAATGCTCATAAATTAGAACTAACTTCCTATAGTTTATTAATACTTCAAGGGAAATGTAGCTGCAAGGAATAATGAAGTCTACATTATCGTCTACAAAAGGAAGCCACTGGGTTTGATGACCTTTCAAACCATTGCAGTTTTAAATTTTGGAGTCTGAACAGAGCACTTCCATCCTCTCCCACAGAATATCCATCCGAAGAAATTGCCAAAAAAAGTTAGAAAAAATTATCTCAAGACACAGAGTTAGTGTAAATCATCTACTCCAAACAAGAGGATTTTGATTTGGGGAGATAATATCAAAATATTTCAAGGACAAATAAGAGTAAATGTACTCATTCCTTTGCTAGTTGCCAATTTTTTAACAACAGATATTCATCAGAATAAACATTTCATAAAGAGATTCTTCTTTGGAAAAATCTTCCTATGGCAATGACAGGCCTAAATTATATAAATTGACAAAGGAAATAGACATGACTCATACCAGAAAGACCTCATAGTTGTCAAGTGAGGAAATTGATAGGTAATGACCAGAAAGAAAGTACATCCACATTATAGCCTGGAGCACGACAAAATAAGTTAAATGGGAAAACCAGTGGATAAATTTGACAAACTTTTAGCTAGAATGACCAAGCAAAGAAGGAAGACTCAATTACTAAAATCAGGAAACAGAAGAATAAATATTACAATTAACCTCCAGACATGAAAACATTATAAGTCAATCCTATGAACAACTGTGATACAATCCTATGAACAACATAAGATAACCTCAAAAAAAAAAAAAAGGTCAAATTCTTAGAAAGACACAAACTACTGAAATTGACTCAAGGAGAAATAGACAACCTAAGTAGAGCTATAATAAGTAAAGAGATTAAAGTAGTAATACAAATTTTTCCACAAAGAAAATTCCAGGACAGATGCCTTCACTGGTGAATTCATTTAAACATGCAAGAAAGAAATAGCACCCATCCTTCACAAGCTCTTCCAAAAAAACAGAAGAGGAGAAAACACTTTCCAACTCTTTCTATGAAGTCATCTTACCCTGATACTAAACCCAATAAAGACATCACAAGAAAATAAAGTAACAGACCAATATGTCTTATAAATATAGATGCAAAAATATTCAACATAATGTATACTAATAAACTGAACACAACACCATAAATGAAAGATTATACACAAGGAAGGTGGTTTATCCAGACACACAAGGTAAGTTCAACATGTGCAAATCAAATAATGCACAATATTGATAGACTGAACAAATGGTTCTCTCCAAAGATGCAAAAATGCATTTAGCATGTTCAACACTCCCTCGTGATGAAAACACTGGACAAGCAATGAAAGAAGGGAGCTTCCTTATTTGTTGAAGGTTGTTTATAAAAATCAACAGCTAACATCATACTTAATGGTGGAAGACCAAATGCTCTCCCTGCAATCAGGAGCAAGACTCCCGGCTCACTCTGCCACTCCCACGCAACACGGTCTGGGGGTACAGGCCGGGGCAATGAAGCACGTAAAAGAAATCTTTCCAGATTCGGAAAGAAAAACTGTAAAACTAATGTGTACGCGGAGAAACTTAAAACTTATAAAAAGAGAAACCCTAACTTTCAAAATTAGGATAGATAAGTAGCATATGCTTTTACTCATACAATGGAGTGTTAATGTCACAGTGAAAATATCTTTGAAAAGCAATGATAAAGACATTTTCACAAAAGCTGAAACAGTTTGTTCCCCACCAAATGAACTATAAGCAAAGGAACAGGTATTTCTTCAGGTCGAGCAGAAATAACCCAGGGTGGAGTGAAAAGTTTCAGGAAACAATAAAGACTATCGGAAAGGGCTAATCTCTAAAGACAGCAAGAAATTATTTCATAGGGTTTACCTACACAAAATACAGCTGTTTTAAATATCTAGTTATCATCTCTCTAATTAAATGGTTTTTTCCTGCTCACCATAATGAAATTTTTGAGTAAAAAAAAATTAAAAAATAGACCATGGCCATTATTTTAAAGTACCTGTTTCACAAAGTTAATAAACTTAATATCTAAATTAACAATATTCACATTTATATTTAGGGTAGCAAATTTTACTGAATACCTAACATAAACCAAGAATACTTCATTTACAACTTTTACAATTACCTTGAAAACTGTATTATTTATAAAACATTTTACATGTGAAAAAAACAAATTAGATTGCAAAGTTGAATTCTTCACCAAAGTCACTTGCCTTTTAAGAAGCGGAGCTGGGATTGGGGGACTTCCACCAAGATGGAGGCATAAGTGGACGCACGGCACCACCGCTCACAACCAGAGAGATTAGACAATGAGTTCAATAGCAAAATAAACAACCAGAATGGACAGAATCGAACAGAGGGGAAGTCCAACACCCAAGAAGTTGGAGAGGATGTTCATTCAGACCGGTAAGCAGGTCAGAGCTGAGCGGAGAAGCCGAGCAAGAGGCAGTTTGCCCAGAGGGACTCACGCCGGGCACGCCTACCCAAAGTGTGGCCCCGAGAAACAAGTGAAGCCTGCAGCCGGCTGCGTAACCGGAGAGGCCAGTGGGAACCAGCAGGGCCAAGACGGGCAGAAAAGGCAGTAAGGAACTAGGGAGCTGAGGGTGATTGGGAGGCAGTGAATGGAGCAGACACCATTGCTCCCTCCCAGGCCCCGCCCCCAGAGGAAGCATCATAACACAAGGATGTAGGTTGCCCTGCCCGGCACCGGTGAACACCTAAGGCTCTGCCCCATTAAAGTAACAGGTGTGCCGAGATGAAAAGAAAGAAAATGGCCCAAATGAAAGATCAGAACAAGTTACAACTAACGGATAAGGACATAGCCAACCTATCAGATGCATAGTTCAAAACACTGGTAATCAGGATGCTCACAAAATTGGAAGAAAGGTGGACACAAATAAATGAACAAATGAAGGATACGCTAAAGATAATGAGGGAAGATATACAGGGAACCAATAGGGAAAAGAAGGAAGGTGGGACTCAAACCAATGAGGTGGACCAGAAGGAAGAAACAAGAATTCAAAAAAATGAGGAGGGGCTAAGGAACCTCTGAGACATTTGTAAACGACCCAACATCCGGATCATAGGGCTGCCAGAAGGAGAAGAGGAAGACCAAGAAATTGAACGTATATTTGAACAGATAATGAACGAGAATTTCCCAAATCTGGCAAAGGAAATAGACTTCCAGGAAGTCCAAGAAGCTCAGAGAACCCCAAAGAAGGGGAACCCAAAGAGGAACACACCAAGGCACATCATAATAACATTACCCAAGATTAAAAATAAGGAGAGAGTCCTACAAGCAGCAAGAGAAAAGGAGACAGTTGCCTACAAAGGAATTCCCATAAGACTGTCAGTGGATTTCTCAAAGGAGACCTTCCAAGCAAGAAGGGGCTGGAGAGAAGTATTTCAAATCATGAAAAGCAAGGACCTACAACCAAGAATACTCTCTCTATCCAGCAAACTTTCACTTAGAATGGAAGGGCAGATAAAGTGCTTCTCAGATAAGGTCAAGTTCAAGGAGTTCATCATCACACAGCCTTTACTATATGAAATGTTAAAGGGATTTATATAAGTCATGGAGAGATATCAACAGGGGAGTGGGAGGGGGAGGGAGGAGGAAAAAAGTACAGAGAAAAAGTAGCATAAACGGAAGGTAGAAAACAGACACGGGGAGGTTAAGAAAAGTATATGAAATATAGAAGCCAAAGAACTTATGTGGATGACCCATGGACAAAAACTAAAGGGAGGGGAATGGGGGAAGGGGGGAGGGGAATAAAGGGGGGGGAGATGGAGCAATTGTAATAGAATAATCAATAAAATATATTTTTAAAAAAAGAAGAAGCAAAGCTGGGATACGAACTCCAACCTATCTGATTCTAAATCTCGGGCCTTGCTCCTCAGGCAGTTATTCTTGCAGAAATAGTATGTTATGTGCAATGAGCTAAACGTCCAGTGCAGATTTGTCTTTCCTCAACCCATGTTAAATTTAGAGTATAGTATAGAACACACTCTTGCTCATGAATCTATTACCACATCTCTACAAATAGACATATTTCATTTCCCTAGATGTGCACTTTTTTCCATTGTAGGTATGAATTATAATGTATTCAACCCATTCCCTTTGAGGTTTTTAACTGGCTCCAATTATTTGCTACTTTAACTCATTCTACAATGAACATTTTTGTGTACATCTTCAAGGCCTTGTCTAATTATATTCTTTGAGATAATGTCCTAGAATTAGAATTCCTCAATTAAGTAGCTTTCACATTTTTACTTTTCATAGGTTGCCAGGTTATCCCCAACTCTTCCCAATGCTAGTATTAACTCTTTTCTATTCCTTGCCAGATGAAGTACAAAATGATAGGCATTGTTTGAATTTAAATTATGTTTATTAGTCAGATGTTTCAATCTGTTCCATTGGTGTTTCTGACCATAGTATCGTGGTAATAAAAGTCCTTAATATGCTGGGATTACGGACACATTTACCTTCATTTTCCTCTCCTGCCTCATGGAGTACATATTTCACATTTAAGTTTTAATTCATCTGCAGTTTTTATTTAGCATGGTTGTAAGGAACACCTTTAAATTCTGTTTTTACTTTTGTGACAAAGTTGGCTGACTGTCCTGATACCATTGCTAGATATCTCTCCTTCGAGGATCTGAACCACCAACTTCTTCTTTCATTAAACCCCTCTATGCCTATACAGAATTTATTCCTATATTTTCCTTCCATTCCATTTTCCCGTCTTAATTCATCAGGTTCTATACTTTTAAAATTTCTTTTGTTTTTATCTAATTCCAAAAAATCTCAGAAAAATTTTAGCATAGTCTCAGCTGAGGTTAGAGATGTTCACTCAAGGGACACTGGTACAGAGTGAATGGAATGTTCCAACTCCAGAGTGAAGAACGAGCAGGTGTATTAAGACAAAATGCACAACAGAAAATATGGAAGGGAGACGGGAGGTAGTCAGATGCCAATCCATTTCTCCCCTGTGTATTTTTCTTTCACGGGTACCTAAGTTAGGAATCCCCATATTTAAAGGGAAACTAGAATTCTTGATATATCAGGTCAGAAACAGCTCTGCAAAACTTCTATTCACATGATTTTGTTTTTAAACCCCCATTTTGGAGGACTGTTTTAGTTATTACTTCAATGACTTTAGAGCCTCCTTATAAACACATGTTTGCTACCTCTGCCTCTCCAGGTTTTACGCCCAACTGGAGACACTAAAGTAAAGCTAGGACTGGAAGATGATGCTCTGCAAACGAACTGACACGTGTGGGTTGATAGGGTCAAAGGTGCTTCTATCCGTGTATTTAAAAACCAGCCTGACCAAGCAAGATTTCCCCATTAGTATGTAGCATATGCATGCATGCCGTATACATTTTATGGATGGATTATCTTTATGTTATGTGTGCATGCATACATCATGGTGTAACATGCATGTATTTTGTATACATATGTGTATATATACATGTAGCCACACCGTATGTGTTTATGCATCCCATCAATATGTATACAAACCCTGTGAAAGCATTCCTTCTGACCAGTGACCAATGTCCTAGGGTGGCAAAGAAAAAGTCTGCAGCAATGGAAATTGTCATCAGCAACACAAGTTTTCTAGAAACTACGGCTACTTAGAGACGAGACTCAGAAAGTCTATAGCAGCCAGCGCTTCTGTGAAAGCTGTGCTTCGCGGATGCAGAGACAGGGAAGCCAGGCAAGCCTAACCAGAGAAAGAAGGAAAAGACCCCTCCATCCCCCACAGGCCCTCAGTCGCGGTCTCTGGGCTCAAGGCTGCATCTGCTCCCAGCATGGACAGAAAGCACGGGTGCCCGGCCCAGCCCCGCCTGACGGCACCCTTAGTTCCACTCGCAATCATCTCCTGCACAATTACCTCCCCTGGATGAAACTGTCTTGGCTCGGGACAAAAGTATGGAGGACAGTGACTTAATTTTTTGATTAAAAAAAAAAAGTTGAGTGAGCGAAAGAAAATGATTTATAATAAGTCCATGAAACGTTCTGTACCTATCTCCTTCTGATTAGAGAGGTGGCGTGGGGCCCGGCTCATTAGGCAGAAGTAATGAGCCAGACTATATGCCATCTCTAATTAGAGAGAAGATACAGTAGGTACAACTGTACCTATAAATTGATGGAATAAAGATAAGAAAAATTATCTTTAAATATCCTTTCCTCCTACAGCTCTCCAATGCCTGGAACTTAACGAGAAAATGGTAATAAGAATTAAGTCACATTTGAAAGAAACCCTTTTCCAATGATATGTTTTCTAATCAGCAGTTAAATTTATTTTGACACAGTTTAAAAATGACTATCATATTCTGTCCGCACCATCCTTTTGAAGCATTAATTCAATTGTACACTGAAGTAGGGTAGGAGCAAACCCTTCCAACTCCACTGTGCAGGGCGGACAAATTTATGGCACTGCTGAATACTTTGAGCAACACTTGGGGTAATAAAACACTTTTAGAAGTACTAGCGGCGATTAAATATTGAAACAAGGCTCCCAAGATTTAATGTGTTATTAAGAAATTCTGCATGCAGAGTACTTTATAAAATTCCTCAATATACTAATTACTCCAACTAAGTTTCTAAGTATATAAGTTTCTTAAAATGTGACTTATTAAGTTTAGCTTGATCTCAGAGCATAGATAAATCAAAATAATAGAATTGTTTCTAGAGATTTTGTCTTTTGCTCTCTCAACATGTCTACAGAAAGATACTGGCATTCCTGCCTCACAACAAGGAAGTAGATGTTCAAAGAGCTAATAATAGCTCCTGCTTACTGAACATTTACTGTATGACAAGCAACACAGTCTAAACACATTAGCTCATGCAACTTTTATAATATCCCTGTGATTCATTGAAAACATCGTGTGATAGAATAGAGACCTGAGACAACCTCTGTGGTACAAGATCGGAGCAGGGGCTTCGGCACAGCAGCCCACAATGCCGAGTGGGGGGGCTGGCTGTCCCCCCAGGTTCTCTTCTCCCGCTGCAGGAGCTGGAGGCTCAGGGTCAACTGTGTCGTGGGGGAGGGTCAATGAGGTCCTCATGCTGCTATGGCCTCTCCTCTTACCCTCTAATGTGGACTGCCTTGGTTTTTAGGGTGCGGGTGGGAGGGTACTTCAGCTTCCCCCCCATGTTCTGGGGATTCCCTCAGTGGCGTCTTGTTCCTGAACAGTTGTTAGTTCTTCTTGTGAGGACGAGGGAAGTCAAGAGCAACTGCATCGCTATCTTGGTCATGTCATTCCAAGGACACATATTTTGACTGAAGGCTCGTAACAGGACTGGATTCAATCCTAGGCGTGCTTGACACCAGGGCTTGGAAATTTCGCCCCAGTGTGTTAGAGTGTATAAAGATATACAGAAGCGTGTATCTTTAATTTACATATGTGGCTAGATAACTCAGGTTATGAGGGAAAGCCAACTGAAATTTTGCATTTTTTCTAAGGTAATCATAGAAGAACCTATAAATGTCCATGTGACAACTCCAAAGCCCTTTGTGCATTTTTTCCCAAACATTTTAAAATATTTGAGTGTCTACTACGTACAAACGATAGGATTATAACACTATTAGAATTAAAACTTTACAAAGTCGAACTTAAGGTCAATAAAAAAACTGATGGTACTTTTACACAATAGAAACAAAATTAGAAACCTAAATTCAAAAATTATACTCAGTAAAACTGCATGAAAAAAAGAACCACCGAGTACATAGGACTGAACCTTACAAATATGAGCAAAGCCTCTTTACCAAAACCCAAAAACATTGCCGAAACAAATGAAAACACATTATGTTCATAGATGGGAAGATTTTTTTATATTTTTAGAATTCTATTTTATTTATTTATTTTTAGTATCTGCATTATAGCACTTTATTTATTTTTACTAAATACTTTTGAATTTTATTGTTGTTAAAGTACAGTTGTCTGCCTTTTCCCCCCAGCCCTCCTCACCTCCCTCCCCTGTTTCCACCCCGCCTTGCTTTTGTCCATGTGTCCTTTAGAGTTGTTCCTGTAAACCCTCCCCCTCCCCGCAATTTTCCCCTCCCCTCTCCCCTCTGGTTACTGTTAAGTTAATGATTCAAGTACCATTTAATTTTTTGTGAAATTTACTGCTTCTAAAATTCATATAATAGCCAAGACAATTTTGAAAGAAAAAAAAGGAGGAGATATTACACTTTCAGATATTAAGACTTTTGCAAGCTACCATAATGAAAGCTAAATGTTTGATCCAAGTACAGGCAAGCACTGGCAAAAAAACAGAGAGCTCAGGAGCAAAGCCACCTTCATATACACAGATATATCATTGGTGACAAAGTCACTATTGCAGAGTAGTAGAGAAATGATGATCTGTTCACAGCAAATGTTTGTAGGTCAATTAGATGTTCAGGTGGGAGAAAAATGAATCTCGACTCCTACCTCCTACCACACCCCAAGATCAATTCAAGATAAAACGCAGACCTGAATTTGAAGGCTAAAAATAACACATCCAGAAAAAAGTATTCATGATATCAAGAATATATCTCAGTGAGATCCTAAACAGGACATAAAAAGGACTAAGTATTTAAAAAATTGTGAATTTGACTTCATTAAAATAAAAAATGTCTATTGCTCAAAGAATACCATTAAGAGAACAAACGGATAAGCAACAGCCCAGATGAGACAGCCATTACTGTGTCTGTCAAAGAACTCATATTCAAAACATGGAAGAGCTCCTATTAATAATAAAAGATAAACTGTCCAATTTAAAAATCGGCAAAAACTTAAATAAGTGCCTCATGAAACAGCCTGTTCACATGACCTATGAGCACATGACAAAGTTCTCAATGTCAGCAATCAACAGGAAACGCACCACATGCCTACCAGAATGGCAGACAGTGACATGTGACAGTACAACTGTGGGTAAGGATGTGGCGTGACCAAAAGCTCGCATTTTGCTTAGATGACCCATTTTTGAATACTGAATGAGTATTTCCTAAAGCTGAAGAAACAACAACACACAGCGCTCAATCTCATAGGCAAAGTGCTGAGCAAACAGAAAAAAAATCAGACACAGAAGAGGACCTACTGTGGGACTTATTGTGCGCGGCAGTGCAAGAAGAGGCAGCGCTGATCTGGGGTAACGATCTGTACTGACACTGTTCTGTGTTTCTCATTAGCGTAGAAATCTGAGCTACAGGAAATGTTCTATAGCTTTTTTTCCTGGGTGACAATGCCACGGGTTTATACGTAGATGAGAAATTCATCAAACTGTATCCTTAATATTTATGCAGTACGTTGCATGCATGTCTTTGCCATCCTTAAAAAGTTAAAATATTTTTAAGTTTCGATCACGCAAAGCCATCGGGCTATCTAAAAACTGGAAGAAATGTGTGCAGTGTGACTTTCTTAACTGAAATGAGCTTTTGCAAATAAAGTAAGAAATTCTGGAGTATAAATACAGGCACAGAACACTTGAGATGCAAATGATCAAAATGTATGTGGAAAGCTACTCAAACTTACTAATGGCCAAATAATTCTAAGGAGGCATCTAACAATATTTTTCAATGAGAGAGAAATGGCAAAGGAGGAAACAAATGAAAAATGTGTCAGGTCAGCTAGTGTTTAAGGAAGAAAGTACTTGCCTATATTTTTAAGTAAGGCAAAAATTTCAAGAGGGAGACTGCTGCAGCACATTAGGGTCATCTTTCTAATATATATGAAAATATGAAATGACCATATACTTCAACTAACTTCTGTGGGTCTATGTTAGGAAAATAAATATGATAATACTAATAACAGCATTATGACATATCAATATGGTTTAGTTGGCCCACTTACAGTTATTCATTCACTCAACAAATATTGAACAATTACTATGTTTCTGATACTGGAAAAACAGCAATGCTTTTCATGCCATAGCTTCATTTGATCCTCACAATGGAATCATCCTATCATCGTCATTGTCGTCATTTTAGATTTGGGATAACTAGAAAGGCGATGCAGACCACGTGGCTAGTAAGTGGGGAGATGGGAGGTGAATCGGGTACATTAACACCAAAAGTATAAGGTCCTAAGGAACTGCACCACCAGGCAACTGTTCAAATGTGGGTGTATCATTGTGTGTATGTGCCTATTGGAGCAACAGATATAAATGCATATTAGATAGATAATGTTTGCTATCAAATAATGGCTAATAATATTGAAATGCTAGAAAAAACATGTGTTCATGAATAGAAACTTACATAAAAAGTTTTTGTTACAACTATACAATCGTGTACAACATAGTCATTTTAAATGAGAAGGCATGTAACACGAAATGTTGTCCGTAACATTTGGAGGGGAAGTAGTTATTTTTAGAGCACTCGAGAGAGAGCACTTGTATTATAATTTCATTTTGGGGAAATTATATTTATAACCATACTTCTAGCTCTAGACACTAAAATTTTGGAATGGTATAAAGTTAATTGTACCTATCTATTAAGACAGAAACATGAACTCTATTTTACAGAATCTGTATTTTTTGGATTTTCTTGTAATGAATATTTTTAATAATATAAAATAATATTTTTATTTTATAGTACAGTCAGTTTATAGACCACATGCCAGTAACTTCAAGATAATTTTAAATTTAACTCTGTTTCTTTCAGTATGTGGTGTGTGTTCTCTTCTTCAACTGTATGGCTGTTTTTAGGAGGAAAACTATGGAGACCATAAACCAGTTTATTACATGTCAAATATTATTTCTCAGGGGGTTTTTTTGTATCTGATTCTCTAGGTCCTACTTTACCAACAGCCCTACCATGAAATTGAAACCAGAATAAAACAAAGGAAATACAGCTTATTACATGCTGTTCTTAATTTAAAAACGGATCATAGTAGACACATTCTAATTATGAGTTTTCCCTGGTATGGTGGGTTGAGATGAGGCTCCCCAAAATACGTCCACCTACAACCTGTGACAGGAGTCTCGTTTGGAAAACCAGTCTTTGCAAACGTAATTAAGGATTCCAAGAGGAGACCACACTGGATTAGGTGGGCCCTGCGTTTCACCAAGAGCATCCTTAGAAGAGAAGAAAAAGGAGGAGAAGCCGCAGAGGAGAAGGCCATGTGACTATGGAGGCAAAGGCAAGACAAGGGGCCCTAAGGATCTCCAGAAGCCACCAGAAAGAGAGAGGCTGGAATAGATTCTCCCTCCAAGGCTCCGAAAGAAACCAGCTCTACAAATCCTGATTCCAGGCCACCAGCCCAGAACTGTGAGAGGTATATTTCCCTGTACTAAGCTTCTTCCCACTTAGTGCTAATTTGTTACAGATACACCTTCGTATTTTAAAATATTATTTTGGACACACTTAGTAACAACATAATAGAATAATATAACTGATTCTCAGCAGTCAGAGTCTTACCGTTTAAACTCTGTCCTATCTGTACAGCACCAGAGGCAGAATCTGCAAGGGAACCACTCAGAGTTCGAGCCTCAAAGGCGGCATCATCCTCCTCTACCCCATTGACAAAGAAACTGATTTTCGTCTGGTGCACCTGTAAGAAATGATCACCGTTAGTGGGTTAGTTGCATAACCTTTACTTTTGCAATAACTGCAGTTCAGCAGTCTTAATTTTCTGTTTCTCCGCTTTCTTCATTTGGAAAGGCAGAAGAATCCACTTTCATGCTCAGTGATGCATCTCTCTGTTTATGTAACTGGATATACACCTACATATCACAGTTTCGCACTATGAGGACACCCACCAGCATATTCAAAGGCACATGCAATTGTTTGCCCCATATGTTTGACCACTCCGATGACCAAGCTCTCGTAAGTTCTTTGAGGCTATGTTGTTTTTTTAGATACTAGTTAAATGTGGTATTGCCATATTTGGAAATAAACACAAATGAATACAAAATGGAGAAATATTCAAAAAACAAATATTGTATGGTATTGTATTTCTATGCCATACATATATTTATATATGGCATAGAAATAATTTGGTTTAAGCTCTAACACACAATACTCCCTGTAAGCACTTACTTTCTTAGGTGTTAATAATTCTCAGCTGTACTCTCCCATATATAGAATTTTTTATAATTGCTAATCTTTTTTAGGCTAATTATTTAGGCAACCTAATAACTCTCTATACAAGGGCTTAGTAAACGTCCTCTGTAAACAGCCAGAGAGTAAATTTTTTTTTTTCAAGCAAATGATTTTGTGGCTTGAAGAATCCAGGCCACAGCTACTCGATTCTGCTGCTGGAACAGGAAAGCAGCCAGAGATCACATAAGATTAAACAAGGATATCTTCCTGTGAAACTTTGATAAAAGCAGGTGCCCAGCCTGATTCATTCTGTGGGTTACAGTTTGATGATCCCTGGATGACACTATTCAAAGTTTGGACATTTGTGTTTGCGTGATCTTGGAATAGCAATTCAAGGTTTTGTGCAGGTTACTTCATACATGGTATCTCTACAAAATCTTCAGTGATCGCATATTTCTAAATAAACACATCAGCAGAACTGTATTCCCTGCAAATGGTCCCATTGAAGTGCTTTTAAGTCAAATATAAAAAGGAATCATTGGTATTCTCGGCAGGAGGCTGTAATGGCAAACGGAAGGCCAGTGAGGTGGATGGGGTCAGGAAAGAGAGAGAGAGAAATTTAACATCCTGCAGTTGAAATGTTAGATGCTCACATTTTAACAAAAATATATCAAGTCACAGCATTCAAAATGCTGGCCTGTTAAAATGGCCTCACAATAATTGATGAAAATAAATAACCATTCTCCAACATCTTGAAATCATGGGAGTGATTTTCTTAGGAACCCCTTCAAACATCGCCTCTCTCTCTAAAACCAAACCAAACCAAACCTGGACACTGGTAATATCGATTCTTCAAAAAGTTTTCCAGTATGGCTTTCCTGCGTTCTTTCCACCCACTTCCTTTAAACCATGTTCGTCCTTAAGACCCCTTCCCCGGTGTTGTATTGTACTTAATTATAAAACAAACCGTCTCCATAAAGACCGAAAATCACACACCCACTCCTCGTGGGTTTGGATACAATACCTCTCTGCTTGGTAGCAGGGGCTGTATTTTTTTTTTTTTTTTTGCATCCATTTTTTACAGCCTGTTACTGTCATTTGGTGTTTGACTGTTATCATTATAAAAGATACAGGCTTTTCTACTTTGTTATTTGTAGCATTATCTCATGTTTTACAGCATCTTTGAACAACATGCAGGCACATGAAATATAACCCACGAAAAGTTCTCGATGGTATTAATGCATAAAAAAGAATGTGGCTCCATCGCCACTGTCTTTACCCAGCCAAAAGCTGATGAACGGCCAATTTCCCTTTATCACATTAGCACAGCCATGAGGGAAACACATTTGTTCTAGTCAGCTACACTAAAGATACTATTACCAATCTAACATATACATGTTTTATATCAGCAGTATTCTCAGAGCATGAGAGAGCCAACCATATATTAACACTAGCATGACAGTTTATTTAAGAAAAGAAAATTGTCTCTGCAGAGGGACAGAAGTTAGAAATGTATGGCGAAAGCTCAGTGTCACCGGTCTAATAAAGGTAATAATTCTTGGGCTTTCTTTATAGCAGGTAACACTCCGGTGACAGTTGTGTCATATCATTCAAATAAAAATGTTGTCTTTTACAAGTTTAAGTGCACCTTTATTTTGAGTCAGATAGGAAACATGTTTTTGATTTTCTGTATGCACTGTATTAGATCTGTCGTTGAGAGTTCAAGACCTTCTTTTTTTTTTTTTTCTTTCTATTTTTTATCAACTCATCACGCATTTGCTTAGTGGAAGGATTCAGTGTCAC
Organism: Micronycteris hirsuta; assembly: GCA_004026765.1. NCBI lineage: Eukaryota > Metazoa > Chordata > Mammalia > Chiroptera > Phyllostomidae > Micronycteris > Micronycteris hirsuta. The sequence continues at coordinate 199,404 of PVJI01000777.1, forward strand.
TCACAGTGAATTCCAGAAGGATGTTTTCACTTTGTTGGTGCTTAAAAAACAATGATGAATGATGATCCCAAGCCACTCTGGCCTGTTGTCCCTTCCCCTACCAACCACCTTTCCATAAATAAGATGAAATCTTCTTTGGGGCCCTGTACCATGTTTTATATTCCAAGATTCTCTAACCTACTTTGCAATTCTGGTTTGGGCACCCAGCTCAGAGAATCTGGCAAGATGAAGGTGGCCTTTTGCAATAGCTCATTCTGATGATCCCCGGGCCAGTTATTTAGGGGAATAGAAATATATACACTAGAATTGCTGATTTGTGAAGAGAAAGGCTTTCGCTGAAGTAAACTCCCCACGTACCTCATTCTGCAGCCCATGAGAATTAGAAGAGCTTGTACATGTGTTCCTTGGTGTGGCTTGAAAGAACGAATTGGCAAAATCAGTAGCAGCTGCAGAAAAGCCTGAAATCTCTCACAAGAGATCCAAAAACACTTTGGAAAGAAGAGGTAGGGAAGCCAGTCCTTTTCAAACCTTCATGCTCTCGGGGTGTGATATTTTATTTTAACCACTTTTGGGGTCAAATTTGTGTCCCTGTGATGGAATGTACTCATCCACTTGAGTACAAGAGTGTATTCCATTTTTTAAAAAAATAGAATCCCTGACTATTCTTGTGTGAGTACAATTTAAAATTCCAATACGTCATACAGTAGACACCTGAGAAGCCACTAAGGGAAAAACATACAATCAAGTCCACCTCAGTTACAGTAATGTCCACACTCACCCGCCCCGTTGTAATGTCAAATCTTTGCTGCTGTTCTATTCTTGCTGGCCACCAACGCACAAAAGGAGCTGCTGGTGGACAGGGAAGCACAGAAACAGTGCCTGCTCAGACTTCCTCACCTGGGAACTAGTTTCATAGTTTTCCTGCTACCTCTATCCTCCCAGTTTAAATTTAATTCGAAAGAGCATCAACCCCGTACCCACGCTGGCCCTGTGAGTTACACCAGGAAAACAAAATCGTGACCCTTTCTCTCAAGGAGCTTGTAGGTATAAAACAGCAGAATAATTTTAACAGTGTTTGAATTGTGATAAATGATGATGTTTGTTTTTGATTTAAGTGCTGATGCTTAATGCAGTTAGTGAATGAAGTGCTGTGTTTTCAGAGAACGGTTTTGAGAAGTTAAGCCTTGACCTGTTGACGTGAGGTCATGTATTGTGTTTTAGGGCCTCCCCATGAGACACGCCTTTCCAGCATCACCTCCCAGCGCCCAAGCATACCAGTTCTACTAACTGGTCCACTGGTGGGTCTCATTTGAAAGCAAACCCATTTAACCATTTTGAACAACACCTGTTTCATCGATTTAACACAAAGTGATTTGGCAACGGATCTTCACTCCAAACTCGCTCTCACATTTTGAATGTGAAGAATTCAAACAGAAAACACTGGGATGTGCCCCAAAGGGACAACGTTATGGAGGAAAAATGTCTTGCACTTCCTGAAATACAAGTGCCCTGAAATAGAATTTTATTTCTAGATTAAAGAAGGATTTGCATAAAAGATTTGACTACCCCATCTATAATTTTTAAGCATAAGGAAGGCAATTGAGTCTGAAAATTCCATAAAGTGATTTTGAAATATCACACGTGTGTTCTATTCCCCTGCCTGAGAGAATGTGGGTGCCTCTGCTTACCCTCCTAACCCCAAGTCCAAAGGGTCTCCCTCGCTCATCCCACCCAATTTTCTTTCTGACCTGTCACCCACAGCCAATGTCAGTGTGATCGGCGAGGTCGCCTTGCCGTCTCCTGATGACACAATGCTTCATTCTATCTCCGTGTTTTACTCATGCTGTTTCCGTATGGGAATAACCTTTCTGGTGCCTTTCACTCACCTATGTTTTTAGTATTTTTCAATATATCCATCAATAACCCTCTGTCAACTACTGCAGCAGTATGTGCTCACATTTAGTAAAAAATCAGCATGTCAAACACTGTTCTCAATTTTTTTATGTATATTCATTCTTTTATCCATATAGCAACCCCGAGGCAGGGTCGTGATTATCTCTATTTTAAAGAAAATGAAGCTGAATCACAGAAAATTGAGAACAAAACAAAACAAAACAAAAAAGGTTATGTTATTCAAGGTCCCATAGAAGGTTGACTGGTTGCAGAGCTTGTTTCCACCAATTTTAATTAGTCAGGACACCCAGTTAGCATTCAGAAGTAACAACCATCTAGTTTATCGTACGCATCCAGTGAGTCTGTCCCTGCAGCGCTACACGCTGAGCACTCAGGCTTCGTGTCCACGGGGCCCTGCACAGAATGGGGGCACCCCAGGGAGCTGTACGGGCCCTTGTCCTGTGCCGGGCACAGTGCCTTGCTCAGATCACCTCAACTCCTCAGTTTGCCCCTCTGCAGTGCCATCATCCCCCAAATGAGGACTCGCGGGTTTAACTGCTCCAGGATTCTGCTTCCACAGACTGGGAACGCTTTCATCTCGCTATCATAGCCGAAATGAAAGCTATCCCCTTATAATGTCAATGCTGAAGTCCCAGCTCTGGCTCCCGACATCTCACTGAACAATCCCTCCACCTGCTCCAGAAGAGGCTTGCGGAGATGCTGAGAAAAGCGATGGCCCTCTCCTCCTGTGTCCTCTTCAGGATCCACGCGTTTGGTTTCTGCAGTGTTCAAAACAGGACATGGTTCTGGGTCTCTCTCTCCTTCAAATGTGGCTCCAGAAACACTAACATCTCTACATGGGGTCTGACTTGCCAAATTAAAATGGGATTATCACCTTGATCTAATCCAAAATTGCCTGCGAGATTTTTGGCAATGACATCATGCAGCTGAAACTGATAAACTGAGCAGAGCTGACTATTCACTCAAGTACTCACATCACTGCTAAAGCACACCCACCCCGCTCTGTACACATACAGTGAAGTTTTTTGGACCCAAGGACAGGAATTTATATTTATCCACGTTATGTTTCATCTTGTTAGATTCAGCCCATTGCTTCAGGCTGTCAAAATCTTTTTGAATGCTATGTCTGTCATCTGATGTATTTACCATCCTCCACGATTCGTGTCATTTGCAAATTTGATGAGCGTGCCCTATGCGCCGGGCAAATGCTCAATAAATACTAACTGATTGATTGACTAATTGATACTCCAAAAATAAAGCGGCCAGCACAATCTACACCCTGTTACAATGCTAAGCAGTAAAAAGGCACCATTCCTAACGGATAAAATATGTCAAAGTGACCTTGTTCACTAACGTTCTTCATGTAATTATTTAATTATAAGTACTCCAGTGTATTAAATGGTCTCTAGTAAGCTATATTTATATAAACAATACAAAAAAACAGTTGAGGCAGAAATTAATCACACGGGTTGTGCACAAATATCTGGAATGTGCGGGGGTTCCCAAGACCAGTTGGAGTCACTGAACAACAGCTGATAGCATCTGTCTCTTCAACAAGATGAAAGATGCTATAGAAAAATGACCGTATACAGGTACTGCCCTCAAAGAGTTTTCTAGTTTGTTTTTGTTTCCAATTTTCATTTCCCATGAGCCCATACATGGGATTTCAACACTCGCTCCTCTCCCTGGACCTTCATCTCCCCAGATCCCCCTCCACATGTCTTTCCCCCACTACACATTTTTGGTTTTTCTTCTCTGAGCAACTTGGACAAGCCCAGCCCATGAAGGGATCTGTGTATCACATTTCCACACTATGCATGGTGCTCTGGATTTGCTCTTCTCCCCTTGCTGCCTATTAAAGCTCTCCATATATTACAACTTCCTGCAAACAAGCCTCCAGTGCAATCAATCCATCTCTAAAAATTTAATACAGGAGTGCAAGTCATTTTCCTTGTCCTGACTTGACTGGATATGAAACTCTCATTGCCAGTTCTTCCCAAACTATGAAATTACTCTCTTCCTCTCCCTATTTAAAAAAAAGTGATTACTTTACCATACAGATGATGGAAAAATCTGACAATGGTCTGATTTATTGTTGGTTTCCTAGGTAATAAGGATAGACCCAAACCATTTCTGTAGATACTGCAAATCCAGGGGGTCCTACTTTCAAAGTGGATTGGCAGTCAACTCACTGCTCACCACCTCTCCTGTTATGGCCCTGGCCCAAGCCGCTGCCACCGTCTCCCCCAGGTCTCTCACTGGTCTCCCTGACATTATCTGTAGACCCCAGAGAACAGCCCAAAGATCCTTCACCACCACCGAATGAGGTCATGTCACTCCTTTGCAGAGAGACCTCCAATGAGTTCTCACCTGGAGTAAAATACTGTTCTACAATACCCTACCCGACCCGCCTCCTCGTTGCCTCTGGCTTATTTCCTGCTAGGATGGTCCATATTCTCCATTCTAGCTACACCTCCATCTTCAAATGTTCCAGGCACTTATTTTCCTCAAAGTCTCCAATTTCCTATTCCCACTCCTTGACATTATTTCCATAGACACTTGCTGGTTTATTCTCTCATCCCCATCAGATAATTCCTCAAGTTGTCATTTTACCAAAAACTCCTCCCAACTATGTATCTAAATTATAGCCCGCGATCCGTGCTAACCCCCAACCTATAGAGTTATTCTCTTTATCCTCATCTAACTTGTTGCATATTTTATTTTTCTTTTCTTTTCTTTCCCCATCTAGAATATAAACTCCATAAGAAGAGGTTTTTCTTTTTCTTTTGCTGTTTTCTTCACTGATGTTCCCTCATTTCCCAGAAGAGTAATAGTGGCAACTGTTAAGAATTCATTAAATCTTCATCTAAACTACCTCCAGAAGGACGAATAGGAATTAGCAAAGTATGGAAGTGGTAGAAGAGAGGGAATAAGTCAGTTGTAAGAAAAGAGTAAAACACAACAAACTAGAAAATGGGAAGACATTTCGAAGTCACCCGGTCTTGTTGATTTATGTTGATCAATGCCCACCTATTCTGTTCACTTTTCTTCCTCTTAAGGTGTCAAATTTATTTTTTTTAAGAATTTATTTATTTACTTTTAGAGAGAGGGGAAGAGAAGGAGAAAGAGAGGGAGAGAAACATCAATGTGTGCTTACCTCTCATGCGCCCCTTACTGGGGACCTAGCCCACAACACAGGCATGTGCCCTGATGGGGAATCGAACCAACAACTCTTTGGTGTGCAGGCTGGCACTCAATCCGTTGAGCAACACCAGCCAGGGCATTTAAGGTGTTAAATTTAAAATCGCCTTTCTCACTTTTCCCCAAATCTGTGCCTGTTTACAAAATCTCTTTAAACTGTAGAGATAAAGTTGCATACAATTAAGTCAAACCATGCCTGAGGAAGGATAATAAAAATGGTGGTTTCTGTTTATACCATGAAGAGATGTGAGCATACTTGTGACCGGAAGTCAGAAGGGTCAGCAATCAATCAATCCCTCCACGTAGATGGATATATAGGAAATCATTCTGTGTACAGTCCAAAAACTACACTTCATGCCAGTACTCAATTGACATCTTAAAGATCCCGAGCAGTAATTTGTAAGTTGAAACGAAACCCTGATACATAAACAGAACAGAAGCAAAGCGCCCAGTTACACTGCACACGACTTATTCCTATTAAAACCTTCTACAAGGGCAGAATAGTCCATTTAATAGTTAATGGGTTATTTATTAATTTGATGTCCCTAAAAGAAGTACATTGTTCTCCATAAATACCTATCTTCCAGCTTTTCTGTGTCCTCTTAGATTTTTCTTTCAGCATTAATAGTACTAAACAAAATGTATTTAAAGTGTTTTATAAACCAATGAAGAAGAGTTGCTTTAGACTAAAGGAAAAAATGTGAATCTCTTCAACCTCCTTCAGAGGATTGTATTATGAAATCCGAGTAAAACTGCTTTAACGTCAAAGGCGTTCTAGAACTGAGAATAAGCTATGCACAGGGATCACCGTTTGGAGCTCGTTCTCTCTACCCTAAAGCCGGTGAGGTAGTAACCATCTAAGCAGATTTTCCTCAATCAGTCACGGAGAAGCACTCACACATTCAGCTTGGTGTAGACAAACATCACGGCAGTAACGAATAGGCATTCTTCTAAGGCAAGGGTGAAATCAGCCCTAAAAACAAAAGCAGCTATTTAGGGGTCAAAAGCAGAACATTTAGCACAGTTAGTTCCCTTCCTTTTATCACCTTCACAACAACAACAACAAAAAATAAGATGGTATCAACTCAGGGGAAGTAAATGCATGTCTTCATTTACATCTGGAGAACTTCATACTAGCAATCTGATTACCAGATTCAAGTGGTGCTCTTAAAAATAATATTTATTTTGTCTTTTTATAATTCATATTTATTCAGTTCAATTCTTACATATTTCTTCCCAATCCACTTTCTCCCAGATAAGCAGCAGCTGTCAAAAAAAAAAAAATCTCTAAATTTGATGGCGTAGTTAGAACAGTTCATCTCCTTCTGCAAAGCCAGAATTAGCCTCTCCAAAGGCTGACAGACCTCAGAGGGGAGAGATCTGGAATAAAAACACCGAGTGGGGGAGATATTTGCATGCTGACTTTACTTATTAAAGAAAAGCAATGCATTTGTAACTGCTTTTCATGTGTCTTTAGAAAAAGCAAAGCAAGAATGAAGGTGGCTATTAAAGGGAGAAATCATTCAAAGAATGACTAGAGTTATAATATCTAATATCAAAAATCAACAGAGTATCCGAGGTCTCTCACCTAATACCTATGGCTCCATGTTACTTTGCCGGTGCTTCGTATTTCTCAATATTTTAAACAATGAACATGTGTGTGAGTTGGCATATTTTCCCCCACCAGGAAAATGTAATTAGGTGGCACTATAGTTTAGCTCTACTTTCTACAAATTCATCTATGCTATTTAAACACTCAATTTACGTTGGGATGTGAGGACTTTGGAGACTGACTTTTTTCTAGCACAAGTCATCAGGATGAAAGGATGGTCATTATTGTCACTCACATCTCGGATTACATATTGCCACTTTAGAGACTCTTCAATGCACAAGTAGGCCTAAATAATTGTGTTCTAATTTTCTACAATGTTACATTATTTTAATTCTTTGGACACTCCTTTTTTCTCAGTGTATTTCTTGTTTATGCAGGGTTTTTTCTCCCCCATTCCATGCCTTATTACATGCATGTGTGTGCCCATGTACACACACATGAACACACAATAACAGCAGGTCTAATCGGTTCAAGGGATTAGTCTAGCATGGAGCACAGGGTCCTTCTGATTTGAAGGGATGTCTTTCTGCAACTCTAACATAGCGTTTCCACTACCTGTGATTTTCCCTCGTCCATTCCTTCTGTTCTTGCCTCTGAGACTCCTACTCGGAGGTCACTGGACCTGCCTGTGGCCGTGTTTCTACTCACTGTAGATGGAGTCCGGCAGCTGTGAACACGTGCAGATCTAGCGGGTCTGCAGTTGCACTCACTCTCTCGGCACGGGACCCCTTTGTCCCGTTCCATCAGCCTCCTTCTTCCCTAGAGGTCACGCCTGTGAGGCAGACGGAGGTCCAATGCCTCCAACGCCCGACGCTTAACCATGAGGAAGTATGAGAAGCTGACCCAGACTGCCATTCCCAGTGCCATGGCCAAGTGCTATCCCTGGCACACACACCCGCAGTCCCCCACCCTCGGAGTCTGTCAGCTCTGTGTGCACAAGCACCCAGGACGCAGAGTTCCCCGCTGCCACGCCTTTGCTCTGCCCTGGGTGCTCTGGGTTGTGGTTTCTTTTCCAATCTCATCCCGTCTGCTTCCCACTTCCACAGGCTCCGGCAACCAATATCCTCACAACTGCATCGTTTTCTACACCTTGCATAGGAGCATTTTTAGTCATTTGGTGAAAAATCTGATTAACCGTAAGAAATGAACGTTAAAAAATAAATCCAAGCACCTTCCTCACAATGCACTTGAGATCTCACGATTTCGCTCTCCCATCAGGTCTTCACACTCACCTGACTCAGTGTCTGAGTCATTTGTACCATTAGACCACAGGTGACAGCAAGTTGTCAACAGGCCTCTGGAGGATGTCTCTGAGGAACTAGAGACTGACAAAGGGAGAGAGTGGCATTCCGTCGGAATCCAACCATTACGCCAATTGACCTGGAAGCTAGAAAGGTTCTATTTCTCTAAGGAAAATAGAACAGTTGGAAAGCTTGAGTATCCAATCAAATAAATTACATTTACCTCCCAAGAGGGCCACACCACTTGTAAGCAAACCAGGGTTTTAAAAGAATGTATATATATTTTAATGGACAAGCATCGCACAGGATACTGCAAAGAAACACCAAACAAGATGAGTACAATGGAATATAATCGAACCAAGAAGCCACATGGACGTACAAACTGCATCTTACTGTGATACCATTGGATGTGAACTTTGAATTCAGCACTGTCATTTAAAACTAGACGTTTATGGAACAAAGGGGAGGACTGACAAGGAATTCCAGGGGAGGGGTCATTTGTTTGTTTTTAATTTTTAAATTACAGAGTTCCAGTTTTATCTCAGGTTTTCATTAATAATCTCCAATGAGGAGTTAGTCTGTTAAGTGACAACTGTAGGTGACAATGAATTAATAGTTATTGCCCAAGTCACTGAGAAACTACAACTAAAATGCAAGACGTTCGGTGTTGAGCAGGATTAGAGTAGGAGAAGCATTCTATTTAAGTGGAAGGTCATGGAGAACACATACTTGAAATAATCTCTCCTTCCAAGTAGCTCAAAATGCTTATAACTGTTACTATCCCTGCCTCTGATTTAGTGGGAGCAATAGCATCTCAGACACCACGCGGAATACAGAGCCAGAATCATGAAAATGCAGAAATCAGAAAGGCCAGATGCAGAAAAAGAAAACCATTTGAGGAATTTTTTTTTTTAAAGGGAACGGTGCTAGTGTTCACGTGTTTCTTCCTTGATACGAAAGGTTAATAAAATGTGTTATTTTGAGGGAATTCCAGTTATCCTCACGGCTGCAACAGAGTTCAGAAAAGGCTAAGTTTGAGGACATCTGTGGATAGAAAAGAAAATCATGGAATTCGGTGTGGTGTAAAATATGAGAGAGGAAAACAGGATCCCTGGTTTGGTCCCAGTTATTCGGATGGAGGAAAGACAGATGCATTTGAAGACCTGAGAGGTCAGAGCCATGAGGGGAGTCATTCAGGGTCTGTGTTTCAAGCTAAGGAACACGAAATCTTAGACTATCACTACTTGAGTTTTGCAGGATCAGTGACAGCACCCTGGTGACATAAATTTAGGGATCGGAGATGGTGTGATCATGAGTAAGTATAACAACAGTAGTAGGAGCTGTGGTTGGGAATGAGGTCTCCTACTGAGCGTGTAAAGGGAGAAGTGCATAGTGTCAAGCAAGAAGCCCGCGTGGAAGAGAAGATCTCATAAAGAGGTTGGAGGTGATAGGACTACGTTGATGGATAACTCCGTTAGAATATCTACAACCCTTTGTGCGACTTGGATATAAAAGGAAGAAACTGATCTTATAGAAAAAACAATCGAGGAGTAAACTCAAAGACATAGTAAAGACCAGCATTTGGTGATTAAAAAGGTGATCTGAATATTCAGCTGAGAAGAGCTTGTCCCACACCCAGAAAAACAAATCAAGATTAACACCAAGATACACACAAATGGTCCTGGGAGCTTGGAAGAAGAAAGGAACTTGTAAGAGCCCTCCACACTCCAAAACAAAACAGAATGCCCAGCAGGAGACATAATTCTCAAGCTCTTCTCAGATTTCTCTCAAAAACATGATGCAGTGTATTAAAAGCTCAGAAATAAAAGGGAATATGAAAAAAAGGTTCATCTGCATCCAGGCCATTGTCCACGGGTACAGTCGTGAGAAGGACACCCTCAGCTGTACAAGGATTCAGGGGGTGCATCACCAGACATGCCCCCTTTCAGAAAACGGAAGTGGAAGGCTCAATTTAAATTAATAAATTACATATGTAAACTAGAAAAAGGATGCTCAAGGCATATTGAATTCATTTATATATAGTACTTATCAGTAAGGGTTGCAAAAATGTTATCACAATGCTTGAAATAAAAGTGTCATTATGCTAGTGTAAAGATTTTGCTACAATCTTTTGTGATACAGAGTCTTATTTATTCTAACAAAAACTGGAAGGCGGGAGAGAAAGAAAGAATTGTAAAAAAACAAATGTGTGATAATTCTCTCGCTTTCCTATGGAAGTTAACATACAGTGCCATGTCTAAAATTGACGATTTGAAAACTACAGGCTTAAATTATTTTTATGTAGATTTTAAAAAAATAATCACTAGTATAAATAAAACCAAGTTTAATCCCTTCCAAATTACCAGAGGGAAGCCACTGCTAACATATTAAGATTTCTTAGTAATTGATAAAAATGCAAAGCCCTTAATTTAAAAAAATAGTAATGGATAGGTATTACTCAGAAGAAAACAATATATATGGGTGTTCAAAATGTAGATAAGGTAAGACATGAGGAATTTAGTGTAAGAAATGCAAGATAAAAACAAGAATGCACTAATACCATTTTAGCCCATCAAAATGGAAAAAAATGAAAAAAAATGATTTCCTGTACCGACAAGAAATTGAGGAACAGGCACAATGAATCAATTGCTTTTGGTAGGAGTCCACATTAGCCACAGGTCTTCTGAAGGCAATTTGTCAATATGCACCAAAACCAAAATCATGCGCACCCTGTGAACCCACAACTGCGCATCTGGAAGGACTTTACCCTGAGGCTGCACAGAGACCAGCTCCAGGTGGAAATCACTAATTTAAAATGGCCTTAGTCCACGCACATTTATTTTCCTTCAGTTTTAGTCTGCAGTCCATGCATAGGCATTAACACGGCAGCTGGGTGAAAGAGTTGGAGTCCACAGAACAACAAGGAGAAAGCGGGTAAAGGGAATGGTTAAAAGAACAGGGAAGCCACCTTCCTGTGGCTCATCTGGACATGAAAGATGTGAACCCAGGAGAGACTCAACCATCTCTACAGCCTTAATTTAGTCTGTAGTCAAAGTCATCGTCTGGGTAGATGGCATTGGAAAGAGGGCTTCCAGTGTGGCAGGGTGTGTGGGGTGGTGAAGAGGAGAGAATGTGAGGCTACCTGGTCTTTGACCAAAAGGTGATGTTGACATGGAGAAACACTAGCGTTGGGGGTGAATTTTTATTGTCCCAGGGGGAGGGGTGTGCTGAAGGTTCTAGCAGCTGCAAAAAAATGAAGCTGGTATTGAAGAAAGTGAAACAGCTAGTTAACATGAGCTTTAGAAGTAATGTTTCTTTCCAATACAGAGACAGAGAGACAGAGAGAGAGAGAGAAAGAGACAGGGAGACAGAGAGACAGACAGAGAAAGAGAGAGAACATCCACCTTCACATCTCTCTGCTCCCAGCACTTAGGTGTGTGGAGAAACAAATGAACAAACACCCTCCACTTGAAAGGGATAGAATCAGGGTCCTTGTAAGGCCAGGGCTTGAAAACCTGCCAACAGAGGGTGGAAAGTGTAGAGAAGGTAGCTTATGAACAGGCCACTGCAGAATAACATCACTGTCCAAACGTGGAAGAGGAAAGCAAAGCCAGGAAGGGCAGAGCAGTAATCGAACAGGCACCTGGGAGAAGACACATTGTTCACTGATGATGAGGATGCCGGGGTCACTGAGCCTGAGGAATTAACTGCTCCAAACTCCCCTGGAATTCCGGGTGGCAGTGGTTTAGGCTAGCACAGGTAGAGTCACACTACCTCTCGTTTTAAAAATAAATAAGAACTATTTTAATCAGACTCCTTCTTTGTTCAAAATTTCTGATTGACTCCTGTTTTAAAATTACTGCTTTGTCTTCAGAAAGAAGGGATGGGAGGGAGAAAGAGAGGGAGAGAAACATCGATCAGGTACCCTGACCTGGAATCGAACTAGTGACCTTTCACTTTTCAGAAAGACACCCAACCTACTGAACCACACTGGGCAGGGCTCATTTGATTCCTTTTGATTACTGAATGCTCTTCTCAACTTCATTCCAGTTTCTCTCATCGAACACCAACCTCCCATCAGGGTTTCTTCTTTTTATGTTCTTGCCCAAAACCTATTCAAGGCAAATCTGACTACTCTTTCCTAACCATTCCACGAATAATGTAACTTTGGTGCCTTTCCACTTTCCCGCCCCGAACCTGGAATCCTCTCTCCATTTCTGCCTCTTGAAAACTGTGATCCTCAAGGCCCAGGTTAAATTCTCTATAGTCCACGATGCTTCACCACAATCAGGAGAAATCACAACTTAACTCTCAACCACTATAACCACTTATATTCATTATTCGATAAATGTTAATAGTTACAGTGTCTTGTCTCTTCCACTAAGTTCCTTTTACCAAGATTCTACTGTTAATTTTTCTATTTCCAAAACCTCTTCCTGCACAGTATTCAATTTGAAAAGCAAATAGCATTGCAGTTACCAACAACACAGAAACAATAAGTAGAATGCAAGTAATAAAAAAACAAAAAGCAATTCCCGACCCTAGGCCTCAACTTCTAGGGGTGTCCTGAACACCAATTCCACCATTTTGCTTCTCAAAGTAAAAATTTAATCTACAATAACTTGAAAATCCTGATAGGTCATAGGTGGTTTTTGAGTAAGAGAAGAAGAATCATTATTAAATGCATGGTTTAATTATTTTGTACAAAGGAGAAAACAATACAAGGTATGAACAATCCAGAGTGTGTAAACTTTATGAATCTAATAGAATTTGGGAAAGATAAAAATAAAAATAAACTGAATAAAAAACCCTTAAAAATTAATATTAACTTGATAAATTGGTTACAAGAAAAAAAATAGTTAAAGACATCACTTAGAATCCCTAAATTTGGTTTTCTTTGGCTAAGGAATAATGAACTCAATGACAATACTGTGTGGCAGCCGAAATAAACACGGGAACCTATTTTTCACAATGTAGTTTGCACTTTCCATTTTCACAATGTAGTTTGATGTAGCTGCCCTGACTAAAGAAAGTCTTTCAGAAACTTCCGGCCAAGATGGAGGCGTAGGTGGACACATTGCACTGCTGCTCACAACCAGAGATGATAAACAACAATTAAAAAAGCAAAACAAACAGCCAGAACGGACAGAGAATTGAACTGAGTGGAAGTCCAACACCCAAGAAGTTAGAGAGGACATGTTCATCCAGACCAGGAGGCGGGGAGGAGCCGGGCGGAGAGCACATGCAAGGAGACGGCAGTTTGCCCACAGACACTCACTGTGGATGCACCTGGCCAAAATGTGGTCCGCGCACTCAGGGAAGCCCATGCACTCAGGGAAGCCTGCAGCGGGCACACGCAGAGAAGCCCATGGGAACTAGCGGGACCGAGACTGGTGGACCAGGCAGTCCCTCTTTCGCACGCAGATAGTCCTGGAGAAGGAGCTGGGGAATGGAGCTGACCACGCGGCCCACCATTGCAACCCAAAATTGTTGGGGGGAAAAGCCCCAGACCACCTGTTGAAAGCACCTGAGGGGGTTGAGGTGGCTGCCAGAGTGGCTCCCAGCCTCACAGGAGAGCTTATTGGGGCGGGGGTGATTGGGAGCTGGTGGTAAAGGGAGCAAGGACCATTGCTCCCTCCCAGGCCCTGCCCCCAAAGGAAGCTTCACAGCACAACAGTGTAGGTTGCCTCGCACTGATGAACACCTAAGGCTCCGCCCCTTAAAGTAACAGGCACACAGAGGGGAAAAAAGAAATGGCCCAAATGAAAGAACAGAACAGAGCTCCAGAAAAATTACAACTAAGGGATGAGAAGATAGCCAACCTATCAGATGCACAGTTCAAAACACTGGCAATCAGGATGCTCACAAAATTGGAATAAAGCTGGACACAAATAAATGAATAAATGAAGGATACGCTGAAGAAAAATGAGGGGAAATGTGCAGGGAACCAATAGGGAAGAGAACGAAACTGGGACTCAAATCAACGGTGTGGACCAGAAGGAAGAAACAAGAATTCAAAAAAATAAGGAGAGGCTAAGGAACCTCCGAGACATCTGTAAACGGCCCAACATCTGGATCATAGGGTTGCCAGAAGGAGAAGAGGAAGACCAAGAAATTGAACATTTATTTGAACAAATAATGAAGGAGAACTTCCCCAATCTGGCAAAGGAAATAGACTTCCAGGAAGTCCAAGAAGCTCAGAGAGTCCCAAAGAGGCGGGACCAAAAGAGGAACACATCATAATTACATTACCCAAGATTAAAAATAAGGAGAGAACCTTAGAAGCAGCAAGAGAAAAGGAGACAGTTACCTACAAAGGAATTCCCATAAGACTGTCAGCGGATTTCTCAAAGGAGACCTTCCAAGCAAGAAGGGGCTGGAGAGAAGTATTTTAAATCATGAAAAGCAAGGATCTACATCCAAGAATACTCTATCCAGCAAAACTTTCATTTAGAATGGAAGGGCAGATAAAGGGCTTCTCAGATAAGGTCAAGTTCAAAGAGTTATTCATCACACAGCCTTTATTATATGAAATGTTAAAGGGATTTATATAAGGTATGGAGGGGTATCGACAGGGAAGTGAGAGGGGGAAAGAGGAGGAAAAAGTACAGAGAATAAGTAGCATAAACAGTAGGTAGAAAACAGACAGGGGAGGTTAAGAATAGTATAGGAAATATAGAAGCCAAAGAACTTATGTGGATGACCCATGGACAAAAACTAAAGGGCGGGGAACGGGGGGGGGGCAGAGGGGAAGAAAGGGGGGGAAATGGGACAACTGTAATAGCATAATCAATAAAATATATTTAAGAGAAAAAAAAAAGAAAGTCTTTCAATACAGACCAAAGTTTTCTGCATGGTGAAACTACCCAAGACCAATATTGTGGCATTTACACAGTTTTCTTCAGATGCAGAACATTTTGTAATTATGGGACAGGAAGGATTTGGGTAGAAAAGTTGCTGGAAGACAGTCTGTAGTCTCCCAGTGGGCCACAGAGCTTTACCAAGTAATGAGGAAGGTGGTGGCTGTGTAGTGAACTCAGTAGGCAAACACAGAATCTATTAAGGACTCAATAAATACCCTTTGCAGATCCTCAAATGCTAAAATGTGTTTTAAAGCAACCTTTCCATATTGTGTCACAGGGTTTCCAATGCCCTGTGCCAGGAGAGACAGAAGTGAAGGACCTTATTTTAACATTTAGCCTGAAAGGACAGCTCTACCCACCCTCCCTCCTGCTCTCCTCCCCGACGGGACAGAGTCTGAATCAAGGACTGTGAAGGCAGAGCTCTGATCGTTTGAGCCACTCAGAGGTCTTGCTGAGCAGCGTCAGGCTCTCCTGTGCCTCTCACCTTCTCTCTTGTCCGCACCCCCTGAGAACCAAGCCTGTGCCCCACGGCACCTCGTTGGCTAGAGGGTGGTAATGGGAAGGAGGGAAAAGTCATGGTCCAGAACTAACTACAGTACTTTCTGGAATGACCCAGTTACCTGGCTCTTTTCAGCTCAAAGCAACACAATTCTATGAATTTAACTCAGTGAACTTAATTATAATTATTATTCTTTCCAGGAAAATCTAGCTTTCGTGTAAGGCAAAGATATCCAAAAGGTATCACCAATGAGACAAGCCAATAAAGCAAATGAAGGGCAAGTACTAATAATTTTTCAATAAACAGGACAGTTGTAATGTTTCCCTTCTGCGGAGTGGAGGCTAGTGCTAAAGCAATGCGGAAGGATCTCCTCCTTAAGGCTTTCTCCTTCACTGGAAATCCACTAAATTTGGGTTTTTTGGTTCTGCTGTTTTGTGGTCCTTGCTGCCAATCATCAACTAACTTGGATGTTTTTGTAGTTTTGTAACTAAAGAAAAAATGTCCCTCTTTGTATTTTCGTATTTTGACTTCAAATGGAAATTGCAAATACACAAAGGATTCCCAATGATTTAAGACATAGAAGGTGAATTTTTATAGTGAAGGTAGTGAACAAGAAAACACATCACTTTTAACAGAAAAGCAGCTTTCTAGACCTGTCAGGAGGCATTTGCACAGGGCCAGTTCTCAGACCCAAATGCAAACGTCATGTTAACAGAGAGAGGAATCAAAGAATAACACGGGAGGACCAGCCGGAGCTGCAATTATTCATCTACGTAACATGCGCAGTCCCACTGCAACTTCTCAGCTGCGAGGGTCCTGCCCAGGAACCTCCTGCAGCTTTTTCTGGGAGGAAATGCCTGCCTTTTGTAACTTGTTATGTGGGGCCTCCCTTGCTTCCCAACAGGTGTTCTTCAGTGAAAGGGGTATCAAAACTCCGATATTTAAAGGCAAATCAGGTTTAATGTTCAAGGACACATTTTCACAAAGCTAGCTATGATTGCAGGACAAGGGTAAGAATGTGAAAGTAGACACAGAGCAGAGTGAAAGAGTTAGGAGGAACTCTGAGCCCCTTTCTTGAGAATCTATTATAAGTAAAATGAGGGAACGTTTCTTGGATGCAATTGACCAGTTTATAATTGCATGCTTTAATATAAAATTCTACAAATTCCAAGGCTTCCCCCTCTACCCTTGCCCACATACACAAGGATAATATGGAGGTAAAAGAAAAGATGAAAGGAAATCCTGTGTATACCATTTAAGTCATAAACAAACAAACACGACCATTTGTTGATCTCCTTATGTCTTATAACTCAGCTGTTATTTACAACACAGAGAAATGGCAAATCCCTCCTTGAGGGAAGTAAGAGATTAGTCCTTCTCTGATCAAAGAATTCATCCAGGTTGGCCCAGCACACTTGTGCACCAATAGATAGTAATTCTGCACACCCAACCACTTAGATCCCATTTCTCCAAGGGGTGCATTTACTAAACAGGACTTTTCCAATGATCATAAAACTGTTCTAATCTTGAATCTCATATTTAAGGAGACAATTCTTAATCAGATAGTAACTTCTTAACCTGCATCCATTGCTCCACTTATAAACTCTCCATTAATTTTGCACTGAAAAGATTTATAGCTGATGGAACAGAAAGTAAATGCACACCTTAAATAATTGGCCTATTTTCTTCAATGCAAAAACTAGTCACATCCCTAATGAGAAAAGGATCATATTTCTAAATGCACTACAATCTTGCCTCCAACACATTTTAATTTACAGAGAAGAGTTTTTCTCTATATCTTCCCATCAGAACCAATGGAACTCATTTAGGTTTTATTTTAAAATATAGCCAAGCACTTCTACCTAACACTCAAGTATCAGGTGGACAAAATAATAGTGACTTACATTTACATCTTGCTTCTCAACTGTCAGTACATTTACTAGCTGTCAGTAAAAGAGAAAAATAAAAAGAAATTGACTGTCAGTTTCAAAAAAGAAGAGTAAGGGAAAGTATACCAGTAAATATGGAGAAAATACTTTAAAAATGTCTTTTTCTCAACTTTAGCACGAGTGTTTCCCCTTTGGGAAATGCATAACTACGTAATTTTAATTGTTTGATGTCTTAAAACTGCAGATTCTAGAAAAGATGGAAACTCATGAGAAAAACATGTTTGTTTTGAACTCACAGTGCCCAAGCCAGGATGAGTCTGATGCAAATGCAGCCACCATTCACCTCGTTAGGTAAAGGACCCCTGAGCTCTGCAGCGTAATTTTTACAGGATGGAGAAGGAGACTTGGGCTCAGATGGAAAGATGCATATGTCCTATAAGTTTCCCAACAAAAATCTCAATGAATTTAACATAAATGAAAAGTGGAGAATTTAATACCATATAATCAATGAATTCACGCCATAACGGCACCTCTTCTTGAACATAAAACCCCATCTTAATTATTTTTCCAATCTAAATATTCAAAAGTGGCAACAGTTTTTTTTATAGTGTGTTGGGTTGTATGCATTGTATAGTTCAGTGGAAACACTTCAGAATATGTTCTTTCAATCATATTCATTTTAAAGGGCTAAATATTCTTGAAATGGATAATTCTATACCTACACCTTGAAGAGAACTGATGAACCGAAATGGCAACAGCAGATAAACAAACACTGATGTGGCAAATAGATGCGGGTGTCTTTTCTTGGTATTCACAATTACACACCAAATTTTGAAGACTAAGTTTTAAGACATATAAGAATGCTCCCACCACTTGAGTAATTTCATGTTGCAGCTGCTCGTCAAGGTGATGCTCCAAAATTCATCATTACTAATTGGATTTAGCACAATTAAAGCCGGATGAATGCAAGTTATTTTTATGAAAACAATGCATTTGAATCATTACAGCATTCTGTCAGGAGGTAACAAGTGGACTGGGGAGAACATCAGCTGTAAATACATTTAAATATAGCTTTACACATGCAGTAGTAGGGAAGGTAAAAACAGAATATGAAATAAACATTAGGCATCAACTCTGAGCTCACTGTCAAGAGTACGCCCAAGCTTCCAACCACAGAGTTCAGCTGAAGGTAACTATCTGTCAAATGTAATCTGTGCAAGTGAATATGCTTAAGCTGGCGCTATGAATCAACCAAAATTGCTTTGGTCTTATTGACATTCAATTGCAAGAGGTTGCAGCTCATCCAGTCCAATAGACAGCCTGACAACACCCAGAGAGCTTCCAGTGACAGAAAGCTTTAAATAGAGATGCAACTATCATCAAAATACACATGGAACTAAACTTTATGAGCCTTCAGAGCATCTTCGGAAATTGGTCAGTCAGTCATCAGCTGGTCATAGATGCCCTGAGATCTCATCTCATTCCTCCGAACATCTGCCAACTTGCTCAGTTAACAAACCATTCTTAATGTTTAAAAAAGAAATGAATATAGGTTTGATTGGCAGGTGAAGCCCTCCTGGATTAGGATGAGTTTCCGTGGCATTGTGCTTAACCCCACTTCTTCACTTAGCAGGTCTGCCTTTTATCTTCCCTCCCATTTGAGACTTGCCCCCAACACATCTTAATAAATGATAACCGGGCATGCACGAAGAAATCCAGAGGGTCAATGTTAGACAATGCCTTGCAGATATTTTTTGACACATATTGAGTGTGCATAAGAACTGTGTTATACCAACAACAGAACTAAGGTGAGTGAGGTGAAGTGACTTGCTTAGAGCTGTTTCCCCCTTGGGCACTGTGACCTCTCGGGCAGATTGTGCTTTTGTGCCAGGTCTTAATCCAAGATTGAACAAAAAACCCTGACCCATTCCTCTTCTGGCCATGCTTATCTTCAACCAAGAAAAACATTGTGTAGGCTTCCCAACTGCTTGGGACATTCTGTTCCACTCTGTTAAACATCCCTCTTCTCTCCACGTCTCATCTGTGCCTTCTGCATAGGGTCATCATAAAATGACACTTGGAAAACCCTTGACCTAGTAGGAAACCAACAGACGTAGATGGGTGGAATGATAACTTAATTTTTTCAATGTTATGTAAGTCCTGTCCTGTCCCTCTAAGAACTGTAGTCTAATAGAAATTGCATGTTTAAGGACAAGTCTTTATGGGACATAAGGACGAGTACATAACTTTCTACTTTATGTTTAAAAAAAAAGAAAATCAACCCAGAATGTAACAATTTCCTGAATGCTCACGCTAGTTCCTTCTTTAGCAACCTTCTTTACTTTCTCTCATGGGATCTTCATTACTTCCCTCAAGACTGACCTTGACCTATAGGGCTACATGGAAATGGCAGTGCAACATGAACTTTAAAAAGAGGAGGACGGTAGACAAAAGTATATATGCAGTAAGGACTTGCTATGTTTAGACCAATGGAAAATATGCACAGAAAAGACTGGTAGAAATTGCATTAATACTACAGCAAAATTATCGGAAGGGCTTGCTTGTGTTTCTCCTTCCTTTTCTCTTACTTATTTTCTAAGTATTCTAAAGCATTGGTTCTAACCTGCTTTACCTTGTACAAATCCTGGAGTAAAGTGTTTGAACACTCAAACCATGTGATCTCACATCGAAACACTATGTCACCCACAAAAGTCTTCTGAGACTTCCGCAAGATCATTCTCCTTTTTAAGTCAACTATTTATGGAAATCCTATTACTTTCATATAACTGAGACTCCTTCTTTCTTAAGCATAATATTTCTGATGCTAACAATTCTATAAACTTTCTTTGAATAGGATTTTTTAACAATCGACTTTAACTCCTATCATTTTTAAGCCAAAATACATGTAGCCAATTCAGAATTCTCATTAGCCACCCTTAGAAATCACATAAGCCATCTTAGGATTTCATTTATGTACCTACTGTTCTTGCTTTATGCTGTGATAAACTGCTGTCAATTAAAAATGGTTAACCTTACATCCAAACCTTTTCTATACAGGTGTGGCAAGAAAACTTATGCATCTCCAAAAAAAGAGAGAGAAGAAAAGGGGAAAAAATACTGTGCAAATTATAAAGACATAATACAGCAAAGGCGGAAACTCCAAAGCAGTTTTTCTCAATGAAGGGCAGTTCTGCACCCCCCGAGGGAGATTCTGATGGCCACCGGGACAGGGAGTGGTGCAGTGTGGGTAGGGGCCGGGGATGCTGCCAAACGACCTGAGATGCACAGGGCAGCCTCTACACGAAGACCTATTCTGTCCACAGTGTCAGCAATGCGGAGACTGAGAAATCATGTCCCCAAGCCACTCACCTAGTCAATAATGTGACATGTGCTAATAAAAAAATGTGGGCACAGAGAAAATCAAAACTTGGTGTGATTTCGAGGCATTTCACTTATTCTGTTTCAATGATGCCACAGATAAACATACACACTAGTCGATGAGATTTTTTTGAGTATCAACAAATAGTAACAGCCCTTTCTCTATCACTGATCTACAAAGGCATTAGGTGGCACCAATTTAAGAAATATATAGAATGTGTTTAATAGAAAGAAATGGAAGGTGACTTAAGGAAACCGAAAGCCATACAGAAACAAGTCAGAGAGCAAGGGAACCTAGAATCAAAGACCACCCGCAAAGGGATACTTTCTGGTTTTTATTGTGTGGACTGATCACCAAGCCTCATACACTTTTCTTTATGCTAAATCTAAAATGCCGCATGTATTTTTTAAGATGCTGTTTGAAATAGTATCTAAAATGTGTATTTATTAGTATGACTAATATGCTAATGGGAGCTCCCCCTATACATTCAAAAATTAAGTCACCTATAACTAACGCTCAGTGACACTAGTGTAAGTGATTTAGCACAGTATATTTAATAGGTTGCAACAAAAATTAACAACAGCTCCTAATTATAGATGCTAATTTGGATAAGCTCTCACTAATTAATAGAAGAATTTATCCTTGGTATTTATTTTAAACATGATCAAGCATTGCTTATTATTTTAATCACTACATGAACCCGTTACGCATGTTACAAATGAACATCAGCTACATATAGTAACACAGGAAACTCCTGGTGATGAGCTCTGCAAACAGTGACAACTGCTTTTGCATTGTAACGACTCTCTTTTCCCCCCATTCACAAATCAGACGTAAAGCAAGGTGATGGTAATTGTAACGCAAAAAGAGACAAGTCTGGAGGGTTCACAAGGATCTTTTCAACACCTCAAGTTGCTTCAAAAAGACATGCCTGCCAAAATGAATTGAACCAACATGTAAAAGAGTGCAAATTGCATTATCTCCCCTAGCTCCATTCTTGTGTTTAATTTGAAACATTAGCAATTTCTCTTTCCCCTGAAGTGTTCATGGTCCCATAAATTAGCGGCAATATTGACACGCTGATGCCAAGTTAAATGTTGCCCTTGCATCGGGCCTGCATTTCTAATTGAGAATTAATCTCCTGCTCACCCACGTGAAAGGCACGCCTCTCTGCCAGCAGCAGGAGCGCGTGACCGCAGACAGTAGAGGACACACCCAGTGGCCTACGTACTTACTCTGCAGCTATCCAGGGCGACATGCGGCTCGGAAACAACTCTAAGCTACCTTTAACCTTGACATTGGCAAAATGGTTGCCGGAAGTTGTTAAGAGGGCCTGCCATCCTGTATAGGTGTTTCATAAGCATTTTGCAATTAGCCAGCATGCCCGAACATGGCTGCAGCTTATGCCAGATCTTTATGTGTAAATAAGACCACATGTAGTTTTGTCAGAATTGACTTTATAATATTTAACCAGTGCATCTTCTCCTTCTTTTCCCTACATCCAATGCATTTTATAAAGGATTCTTCCTTGCTGCTCACCATTTTAGCCAACGTGCTTCAGTTGTAATGCAGAGTTTATAACACCAAGCATTGGGAAATGGTGGACAGGGTCCTATTGCAAACACTGTGACTTCTGGTTTGGACAAAGATGGAATGGCCCTATTTCCCCCATGTCCTCTCTCTACAATGAAGAATCAGTGGACATAACACAGCAAACAAATCAGGCCGACGCTTCGAGGTGGGATGAAGGAGGCAAAAAGAAAAAGGTAGGATGTCAGGATATAAGGAACATGTCATAAATCCCTTAGGTTTTCTTATTACTACCCCTACATCCTAGACAGAGCATTCCAGAAGCATCTATCCTGGAACTGCATAGATAAGCTTCATGAAAAGTCAACTTCTCCTACATAAAGGACCAAGGAAAGCGGGCATAAAACAGAAGACCTTTCTGGCAATATCTGCCCAGTGTTAGCCAAACACTAACGGAGAACACACACACACACACACACACACACTCTCACACACATACACCATGGTCCAAACCAAGCCCACCAGGGGGCTAACGACTCACTGCCCCCCCACTCAGGGTGACAACAGGGACATTCCTCCCAGCAAAAGGAGGCAGTGTCCTGTTTCCATATAGGGTGCCACTAACACACCAGGCAGGGGGCGCATCTTCCATCTGCCACTGGGCAGAGGAGGGCAAGTCTCCCACTGAGCTCTAAGGGTGACTTTGGTGGCACTGAATCCTGCTTGATTTTCATCCCTGCCCAACAGAGGGGCGGCCCTCAGACCGCTCTTCCAAAGTAGCTTTGTTGACAACAGCAGAATTCACCAAAATTGATTCTATCTTGGGATGTTAATAATAATTTAAAAACTTCCATACTTTTTTAAAAAATCTGAAATCATACAGAATGTATTCTCTGACCACATTCAAATTGGAAACCAATAACAGAAATATAAGTTGAAAAGTCTTCAAATGCTTGCAAAGTAAATGATACACTTCTTATTAGCCCATGAGCCAATGAAAAATTCTCAAAGGAAATAAAAAATACATAGACCTGAGTAAAAATATAACATGTTAAAATATGTGGGAGATAACCAAAGGAGTGTGAAGAAATTTACAGCACTGAATCATGCACTAAATTGAGTTACACAAGAAATTACAACACAGAAGTATACCCCATACTTACATTAGAAGAAAGGAAAGGTTCTGAATCATTCATCTAAGTTCTAATCTCAAGAATTAGAAAAAGAGGGGGCAAAATAAGTCCAATGAGCATGAGAAAGGAAATAAGTATAAGGACAGAAATTGATAAAAATTTAAAGTAGGAAAACCAAAGAGAAAATCAAGAGAAGAAATATTTTGTTCCTCGAAAACATCAATAAGATTGAAAAACCTCTAGGAAGACTAATAAATATAAAAATAGAAAATAGATTACTAATATCAGGAATGAAACAGGATATTATTTTAGATCCTGTGACAAATAAAATGATAATGAAGGATAATACAAATGTCACAGTCACAAATTCAACAAAGTAGAAGAATGGAACCATTCCCTGGAAACCACAAACTGCCTAAAGTCATCCAAAAAGAAATAGATAACCTGAATCTTCCTATATTAATTAAAGAAGTCTAATTTAATTTAAAATCTCCAAAAATGAGATCCCCAGGGCCAGGAAACTTCACTGGAAACCTAGAGACTTCCACCAAACATTTAAAAAGAATTAAAACCAACGTTATGTAATCTATTCAAGAAAACATAATAGGTGGGAACACTCTCCAACTCATTTTATGAGGATCGCATTAAACTAATACCAAAAGACAGTACTAGAAAGAATAATTACAGATCAATATGTCACATGAAGATTAGATGTAAAAATTCTCAGAGAATATTAACAAAGCAAATCCAGCAGCACATAAAAGAAATTATCCATCATGGCCGAGCGGGGTTTACTGCAGGTATGTAAGGTCAGTCCAATATTTGAAAAATCAGTATAATCAAGCTCATTAACAGACTAAAGAAAACGTATATATTTGTGTCAATTGATGCAGAAAAGACCTTTGACAAAATCCAACACGCATCAGTGTAAAAACGCTCAGTAAATTAGAAAGAGAGGGTGATTTCCTCAGCCCAAGAAAGTGCACTTACAAAAAACCTACAGCTGGCCTAGTATTTAACAGTGGGACTGAAAGCTTTCTCCCTAAGATCAGGAACATTCCGAGAATGTCTGGTCTTAACCCTCTCCTTCCACACAGTACTGGACAATCCAGCTACTGCAGCAAGGAAAAGAAAAATCCCAGAGGCTGGAAAGAAAGTCAACGGAAAATCCCAGCAATTTACAAAAGAACTTCCAAAAATAATAAGTGAGTTTAGCAAGGTTTCAAAATATAGGATCTACCCCCAAATATAATAACAGCATTTCTATAGACTAACAACAAACATGTGGAAATCAAAATCTAAAACACAAGACCAACTTCAATCCCTCCAAGGAAAATAAAACACTTAGTAAGCTTAGTAAAACATGTACAGGATTTTGATGGTGAAAATGACAAAATGCTGGAAAAAAAATCAAAGAAGCACTAAACGAATGGAAATATTTACCATGTTCCTGTATTGGAAGATTCAACAGAGTTAGAACTATCAATTCTCCACAAGTAGATACCGACAGATTTTGTGTGATTCCTATCACAAGTCCCAGGAGACATTCTGTAGATACAGGCAAACACTGAACAAGGAGCATCATGCAAACATGCATTCTTGGGCATTTGTCCCAGAGAATAAAAACTTAAGTTAACAAACCCTGTATACAAATGTCTATATTAGCTTTATTTGTACCACCCCAAAACTGGAAACAGCCCAGATGTCTGCCCCTCAAAGGGTGAACAGTAAAACGCAGGCTGGTACCTTCAAACCACGCCATGGACGACCACTTAGCAATAAAAAAAAAAAAAGAACGAACAAACTACTGATAGACTCAGCAATTTATATGAATTGCCATGAAATTACATTGAGTAAGGGGAAAAAACCCTCAAAGGTTACATATCATGTGATTCCACCTATAGAGCATTTTGAAAAGACAGAATTTTAGAAGTGAAGAAAAGATGAATGGTTGTTAGGGACTTCCGCCAAGATGGCGGCGTGGGTGGACGCACTGCACCACCGCTCACAACCAGAGAGTTTAAACGACGAACTCAATAGCGAAAAATAAACAACTAGAACGGACAGAATCGAACTAAAGGGAAGTCCAACACCCAGGAAGTTGGGGAGGACGTACATCCAGGCCGGTAAGCGGGGCAGAACCGAGCGGAGGAGCGGAGTGAGAGGCAGTTTGCCCGGAGGAACTCACCCCGCGAGCGCCTAACCAAAGCACAACCCCGAGCAACAGGTGAACCTCGCAGGCCAGCGGCGTAACTGGAGAGGCCAGTGGGAACCTGCAGGGCCAAGACTGGCGGAAAAGGCAGTGGGGAACAGGGGAGCAGAGGGCGATAGGGAGTGGCGGTGAACGGCAGACGCCATTGCTCCCTCCCAGGCCCTGCCCCCAGAGGAAACGTCACAAAAAAGCGACCCAGGTTGCCAGGCACCAACAAACACCTAAGACTCCAACAGGTGCGCCGAGATAAAAAAGAATGAAAATGGCCAAAACGAAAGATCAGAACAAATTACAACTAACAGACAAAGAGATAGCCAAATTCACAGATGCCCAGTTTAAAACACTGGCAATCAGGATGCTCGCAAAACTGGAAGAAAGGTGGATGCAAATAATTGAACAAATGAAGATTACGATAAAGATAATGGAGGAAGATTTACAGGGAAACAATAGGGAAAAAAAGGAAGCTGGGACTCAAACCAATGGGGTGGACCAGAAGGAAGAAACAAGAATTCAAAAAAACGAGGAGGGACTCAGGAACCTCAGAGACATTTGTAGATGACCCAACATCCGGATCATAGGGCTGCCAGAGGGACAAGAGGAACACCAGGAAATTGAACATATTTTTGAACAGATAATGAACAAGAACTTCCGAAATCTGGCAAAGGAAATAGGCTTCCTGGGAATCCAAGAAGCTCAGAGAACCCCGAAGAAGCGGGACCCAAAGAGGAACACACCAAGGCACATCATAATAACATTACCCAAGGTCAAGAATAAGGAAAGAATCTTACAAGCAGCAAGAGAAAAGGAGACAGTTACCTACAAAGGAATTCCCATAAGACTGTCAGCGGATTTCTCTAAGGAGACCTTCCAAGCAAGAAGGGGCTGGAGAGAGATATTTCAAATCA